>JAXGGA010009076.1:0-53273 GCA_038373865.1 Uloborus plumipes
GATCGATAAAAAAAGGACATTTCTGCTTGTCACAAGTTTTCATAACATGACGAGTGAGCCAACTTCCGAAATGATAAAATCTAGACAAAACAGTTTTTGGCGCCAAAAAATTACGCTGGGTGAAGCTCTATATGTGATGTTTCAGTTCCAATAGAAAATTTTCACTTCGGCTGCATTGAATCACAGGTAAGATTTTTTCAATCTTGACTTTTCTGTTTCTACCAAATGAAGTGTCATGTCGGCAGCGGTAATTTTTTAATCTTTTTTTGCATAATGGAAAAGAAACCTATTGCCATGGACATAATAAGGTGTTTTTATTTTTGAATCTTTAATTAGGGATGTTCAGCTATCATATCACGGGAAATTTGTCATGTCGGCAGCGGTCATGTCGGTAGCGCCGAAGTAGAAGATATTTGTTACGAAACTGATGCGTGCGTTACCGATGTTTTTTCGCAATTCTTCCTTCGTGTTATGAGTTGAGTTTTAAAGAACAAAGATAATTTCAAGTGCATCGTTTTTCCTGCCAAATTTTCCATTATTGGAAGCAGTTTATTTATTGTTTTTTTAAATGCTTAAAAAACAATAATTTTTTTCGCAAAATTTGAGTTTTCAATCAACATTATTGACATTTTTTACCCTCTTTTCTTTTACATCAATATTCAGACCTTCGTTCGTAACTACTGTATCCAAAAATATGATTTTGTTTTAAAATGGAAAACTTGCGAACAGTTTAGTGCAAATCTCCCTCCCCCGCCAAACTCTGACTGTCTTGAATTAATTTCGTTTTGTAAGATTGTGTTAAGAATTTTATTTTTTTTGATTTTTTAACTATTAACCTATTTATCTGTTTGAAAAAAACTTTGACGCACTAATTTAAGCTTTAACTAACTTTTAATTAGTCTCTAATTTTATTT
Source organism: Uloborus plumipes (assembly GCA_038373865.1). NCBI lineage: Eukaryota > Metazoa > Arthropoda > Arachnida > Araneae > Uloboridae > Uloborus > Uloborus plumipes. The sequence goes on from JAXGGA010009076.1 coordinate 915, forward strand.
ATGAAACAAAAAAGCGTTCTGGCTGTGTAAGTGTTATTATATTCTAACTAATTATTATTCTCTTTTTAAACATAAAAGGTAGTGAATGTATTTACTTTTGAACACTAAGTGTGAAATATGTAATATTTGTCAGATCGGTAGCATTCTCATCATATCGGTAACGCTCAAAGACAACCCCCCTAAAATGGGGTTAAATGTTCACCTTGACCTAATGAAAAAAAAATTTCACTAATGTGTATTTGAAATACCCTATTAATTTTATTTTCTGAGTATCTTTAAAAATTGAAAATTTCCATGGTCAAATTGGCACTTTTCCTGATATTCACCCTTATACGTTTCTATTGTTTAAATGAAGAAAATCTTTAATAATAGATTAAAAAATAGTAAATAGATATAACTCAGTTATGTTTCAAAACTAGCATTTTTTTTTAAATTTATACTTCAAATAATCTATTCTGTTACTACAAAAAATTAAAAATGTAGCTACTTGATAATTTTTTATTTGAAATTAAAAAAAATAATTGAGTAAAACAACATTTTCTTTGAGTTAAATTTGGGGTTATTTAGTGCCTTAACATGAAATGGCCCTTTTAAATGAAAATGAATTGAAATGGCGTAAAATGTTATATCAAAACGGTAATGAATGTCCTCCCTTTTACAACAAGAGAGGTATAACATTTAAATACATCACAAATGTTTCAAATGTTCAACTCCAATAAATTTTAAAACGAAAAAACTTTGAAATAAAATATAAAACAATTATATTTAAATCTAAAGACCATTTCTGTGAGCTTGATTTGCACTAAAAAGTATGACATAAATAAATATATGATTTCTTGATGACAACAGTCTAAATTTCATTTGATCTAAATATATCTTTATATTTTCATTGATGTTGTTGTTACTTTCACTGAAACCACTCGGGTACCCGAGTCCGAGAAGATACATCTACCCGATTTAAGGTAAAATAGGGACGGCTTCCGTTTTTACGAGCACCATTAAGGTGGAAGTCCGATTTAGCTCACCACGCATGCCATAAGACCCGTTTAAAGGGCAGGTAGCCATTTACAACACACTCATTCACACAGGGAAATTACATGGACAGGAGAGAGAAAGTACCTCCATGCCCGAGCCGGGATTCGAGCCCTTCCTCCTCACTCCGGTCAGACTCCTCTGACCAATAGACAAGGGGGCCGGCTTCATTGATTCCAAAGCATAAAATTACAAAAATTTTATTGTAACGAGAAATTTTCAAGCATATATTTGCATTCCATTCCCAGAATTTTAAACTTTGGCTTTTAATTCTGATACACATAATGTATCCTAATATAAATTATCAAATTAAAAAAAAGTTTTCTTGTATTTAAAAAAATACGTGCTGTGGGGCTTGCCCGTACGGTCACGTACACCACACCTATAAATCATTATCTTTCTCATACAAAAAATACTTGTAGAAAATTAAAACTTCATATTATTATACATAATAATTCCATAGATTCGAATATGTTACAATTAAAAACCAAAGCTTAAAATTTCGGGAACAAATGGCGAGTGTAAACTCAAAAATGTGGCGCGCAAACGGAATGATCATTAAATAAATACAAGATTAAATTTTAAACTTTAGTGTGTGGGGTACACACATTAAGAGACCTGTACAACTTTTAGTTTTGCGTTTGATTTTTATAAAAGTAACTTCAAGCGCTTCAAAAGAAATAGACAAAAACAAAAACTTCTAATTAGAACCGAAGCTTATTTTAACTTTCACTAAAGTGGTGTTGAAAATTTTAAATCATCGAAAATTGAAGTTATTTAAATTTTATTGATTAAATTTCACTGTAAATTGTGCTTTTGTAATTTCTAGTTTTTCTTATGTCTGCAGCAGATAAATGCTGTTGATTATTGTTTTACTGCATTGAATTGAAAGAGTGAGAGAAAAAAAAAAGACTATCTACATCGTTTAAATTAGTCATTATTGTTTGAATGTTTCGTACACGTGGAGAAAAATTCAGATCGAAATATATCATTCACCACCTAACAGCTGATGGGAAGAAATGGTACTTGGGTCTTTTAACTGGGGCCTTCTTAGGGAGACCGGGGGCGGGGAGCTGTTTATGTTAAGAGTTGAGACCACACGTTTCTTAGCCGCTTTTTCACATACCGATGTAATTTCATTCGGGACGGTTGGAAGTAGTTTTTCTCTACTACAGTGCTTATCCTTCTGTTTAGTAGTCATAGTTGTTTGTGAATTGCAAGTCATCTATTGTTTACAAATGCTATGCTACTGGTGTTTGGGAAACTTTCTTTCCAGACGCTAGCCGACTTTGAAAAACCAGTGTTACAAACAATGTGTATCTAAGGGGAAACTCAAGCCTCAACAGGTGGAAATTGTATCCTATTTCAGTCTTTTCTCTCGTTGAAACTTGATCGAAAAGTTTGAAGGAGCATGGGTAAGGGCGCCTTCAGTATTTGCCCCAGCGAAGAAAAATCGGCACAAACTTTCTGGAATTTGGTGCTTCCTGGCAGAATTCTATGGTAATTATGGACAGACACCGTATGCTGACAGTATCCATCAGGAATGGCTTTGTTTTAGTGGCATGTGCGTCCGTATCGCATTTGTGGAATAAATATTTCGTCGTGTGATCAGCTGAACAGTTTTTTTTGAAGGAAATGTTTTCCATGTATTTAATCCTCTGGAAATGTCACGTAAGTTACCCTTTCGATATTTTTTTTCCTTTTCTTTTTTAAAACTACTTCCCAGTAACTTATTTAAAAGACTTGCTGTTTTTTAAATTGATTGATTCTCATGGTTTAGTACTAATATTGCATTGAAATGAAAAGTGATCATTAATACATAATTATAAGTACTTTCAATGGAAGGAGGATGGGATTCTTTATTTCAGTAATAAAAAGAATAATCACACACATAGTTAGGTACTTGGAAGCAATTAATATGATGCATTACTTCCTGTTTTTTTTTTTTTTTTTAATGAACATGAAACATAAATCCTTTCTAATGTATATTTTGCATTTGAAGTATTAGCTTTTACCTAATTTTTCTCGTAACACAACGAAAACACATTTTTGGCAAATTAGTAAATATCTCGAAATTTAAGACTCATTTTTCAAAGGAAAAATATGTTCCCAATGTTTGAGAAGTATGGTATAAAATTAATGGCCGCAAAAAATCTTATCATTTGCAGATTTGAGAAATGTATATTATCGTACAAAAATGAAAAGTTAGAAAAGTAAATTCATTTTGAAAGTTTCTAATTATAGTTGTAGCATATGAAATATAGTGAACATTAATAGGTAAAGTTCTAAGTTGTATGTCTTATAATATAAAAAGAAAATGCATTTCAATTGTTAAAACTTTGATGCATAGTTTTTTTAACACCATAAAAATGGTTTGTGCTTAAATCCACTGCACAGTTAAATGAACGCTGAAAAAAAGCAGTCAGCTAGTTTGACTTGATAAATATGATATTAGCAACAAACAGAGTCGATATTACTCATTAATGGACAATGAAATAGATTGCAAAAAAATGTGACAATCATGAATTGTAAAGATAAATTTTTTATTTAAAAAAGTTGTGTTTCAACTATTGCATTAAACAGTTAAATAAACTTTATGTCTTATACCTTTCTGAGATAAATATACTTCAGGAAAAAATATTAAATCAAGATTTCAGTTTTTAAAGTATCTAAATAATAAAAAAAAGTTTTTACATTTAAATTTTTGAAAAATATATTTCAGCTCTATTCTTAATTGAATCGTTTATTTCAAAAACCGGTCAAACAAAAATTTTCTAATTTCAAGAAAACATTTATATTACCGCATTAAGTTATTTACTGAAAGATTTTTACTGAAATTTTTACTGAAAAGAAATTACATCATTTTTACTGAAAGAAATGCATCTAAATATGCATAAATTTTAGTTTAAAATATCGTAATCCGTATCGAAAAATTTTAAAACAAGGGTAAAAATGCTTTTTAGATTTTTTAAAGCTTGTCGCTGGACTACTTTTTGAAGTAAACCGTTCAATAGCTAGATCATATGATTTTGAATAATTAATTATAATTTATAAATACAAACTATCTTACGAAAAATGCAATTGGTTTGATCAAAGCTAAAATTAATGCTACAAAACCTTGATTTGAGATCTTTACTCGCTTGGAAAGTTATGCGTTTTACTGGAGTGACCACGGACCACGTGTTGTTTAGGCCTTTTTTCATCGTCGTTTATTTTGATGGTTTAAACGTAATTTCTCAAACTTGGCGAACTTTTCGAGACATTTATCAAAATAAATAGGATACAACTGGTACTTTAAAGTCATATGACCCAAGTTTTGGCTCAAATTTCACCAACAAATCAAGCAAAGCCTTGCGCAGGCAACGATAATATAAATCTACTCAAGAATAACTATAAAGAAGAAACTTTCACATGCATTTTATTTTGAATGGAAATCATGCAAAATTCATATATCCTAATAATGTTCGCTGACATTTGAATAAAATTTAATTATTTTTTCTGTCGAAAATCACGCCGAGGCTCTTAGTGAAGAAGGAGCACGAGACACGTGCCACGTATGAGGGTTATTGCGTCACACAAAGGATCGCTGCGCATCGCCATTGCTTTGTGTTGAATTTGAGACGCCTTTCGCTTATTTTACAACTAAAATTTGGTGCTAAAATTTAAGAAAGATGTTGTCCTACCGATTTATTTGTGGATTAGCTTTCTTGATGACTACTATCTACATTCTATCCGGTAGGTTATATGTTAAATATTTTCTTTGCTGCTATTGTATATTTGAAACTAAAAGCATAGTAATTGTTAGAAATGGAAGTCTGAACTGATGCCTTTGCTATGATTAACATATAATCAGTTTATCGGCAATAATATCAGTTTTTGTAATTTCTTCATTAAGTAATCAAACATTTATTTTTTATGCTTTTATTCATGTGTATTATTTCTGAAAATAATAAGTGTATAAATGTAAATAGCTTGGTAATTAATGCTCATTACAGACTTGGAAAATGTGGTTAATAGTTGACCTAATGTCGCAGCTTAAATTAAGAGTTGGAAAAAGAAATTTAAGAGAATTATATATTTTTGTAAATTTTTAAACTGAATAACTGTACTTGATTTGTGAACACTTTTAAAAATGCAAAGGGAGTTATCATTTATCTGAAGCTTCAGCATAAAGTATTTTCCAAGGAAAAAAAGTACCAATTGAAATTTTAAAAGATAAGATATTTTTTGTGTATGTGTCTAATGAAGTGTTAAAAAAATTGGTTTAGTGACTATTGAAGATAAGTATTCAACGTATTGAATCTTTTTAAGTAAGAGCTAGCGGTAGTGAGCTCACATACATCTGATTTAGTTCGAGGGACATTTTTTTTTTTAAATCTTACATTACTTGTATGATGAGGATGGGAGTCATTTGCAAAGTTTTGATTGAAATTTTGGAATTTAGTATGATTCGTTTGACTCACATGGTATTTAATGTGAATTTAATTAGTTAAATTTCCTCATCACTATTACAATATTTGATAGCGACGTAATGTTTTCTGCAGGACCGTGCTCAGGATTTCTTAATAAGAGGGGTTTTAATATTTTTCATTTACGTTTACAAAAAAAGCATACCAGTGGGGTAAATAATTTATTTCTGCTCAAGGACCACAATGAGGGGGTGCAGAGAACTCCCCATAGAATCCTTAGTATTAAATCATATTACTAATCTTAGTAAAGCACTTTATAAAAATATGAAGATTAAAAAAAAATATAATGACTTTTTTTCTGGGACAGCTTGGAAAAAATTAAAATATTTAAAATTCTTTGCACAAAATGTATTGAGGCATTAATTAATATTCACATTCCAATGCTTTTTTTTTGTCTACATTTTTTGTAAATACTCAATACCATCCCACCCCACGAAAACATTAACTTTGATAATGCAAGCTGTATGATAATTTAATTTCCCTGTGCGTCCAAACATTATGTGCTACTTTTCATACTAAAACTTTAAATGCATACACAGGACAATATCAATAATGTCAATTAGTGAAAATGTTTGAGCTAAAATTTTAATATATTTTTATTTAGTGTTTGTATGTATATATGTATGAACAATTCTATGGAAAAGTGCAATTTCTTGTCCCACACTCACAACAATCTTAGAAAAGTGCTTTACAGTAATTTTATTATTATTATTTATTTGTCACCTTCTAACGACCAAGTGTAACACAACTTATTTATGTGGAAGCTTAATAGAGTTACTAAAACATCACTATCATCCACTGTCCCTAACAAGAATTTCTGTCTTTAATGGTCTGCCTAGATAGCAGAAAAAAAATGAAATTTGTCTCTAAAATAGATTTTTGCAATGTTATAACTATTGTAATTCAGGTTTGAGGTTTTGGACGTTCAATCCTGATTTTGGATAGGACAGGTGGGTTTTACTGTCCAAAATTGTCCGAAAGTGTCTTAAACTGTCCAAAAGTACGCTAAAGCTAAGGGGATTTAATATAAATAATATGTGTTTACTGCAATATTTGTAATTCATAAATATAAACATTAATTAGTTCTAATTTATAAATATTTGATAATAATTTTCTCTGAAAAATTATAAAATTTAAAAAAAAAAAAAAAAATATTTTAAGTAAAAAAGTAAATTCGCTAATAACACTGTTACTTAAAATTTCGTAAGAGTGTTATGAAAAGAAATTTTCCTACCTACCAAAGTAACTAATTTCAGTCAAATAGAACTCAAAAAAAAAAAAAAAAAGCTTTTAAATGTAATGTATTTAGGAGGAAAAATAGCTTAACATTTTTTGAAAGGTTCTTGTATGATATTGTTTTATTTGATGTTAAAGGAAAAAAAAAACTTTAATTCTTAGATTGAAAAATAATGAGTAGTTGATATGTACTATATTTTAAACGAGTGATTTTTTTAAACTATTTTGTTTAATCATTGTTATTTAGTGTTAGAACATGACTTGGCTATGTTGTTTTTTCATCACTATAGTCAAGAGACGAAAAACTACAATAATGTTTTTTTTCAGTTGACAAACTCATTTAGTGCTTTTAAGTCAACTATTGCACCATAAATTGAGCATTCTCAAATGCATATCTTTGTAGAAAGTTTGTCTATTATTAAAAACAAAATTACTTAAACTCATGAGTACTATTTGATATTTTAAGCGAAGAATTGCAATTTCTATATAACTAGATTAGAATCAGGAGCATAAATTTAATATATTTTTAAATACATATTTGAATGTTCACTTTTAATAAATAAGTTCGAACTTTTTTTTTTGATAAGCTGTTTCTTTCGTAGATTTCATTATGTTTTTGATACTTCCTCACAAAATACAATTTCACTAAAATTTAGTTTTGGAGTTTTGGACATATGGGTTTTGGACAGGACGGTTTAAACCAGGGTTTTTACAGTAGTGTCCAAAACCTTACCAACCCTGTTCTAAGCTCAACTCAAGTTTCTTTTTTGCTTCATTGCATACATCAATATGTCTGTTGAATAGTTAAAACTTGTCTCTAGCATTTTACGTCATTACCATTTGACAGTTTTTACTGGCTTGCCTGACTAAGGTACAACTGGCAGCTCAAATAACTTTCAGCTTTAGTAGCCATCACAACTTAGTAAATTAAGAAATTTTTGTGTGAAACATCTGAACTTACTGGCTAGGTGTATTTAATATTAATGCAAAAAAAAAAAAAAAAAACTTCATTCATTATTATCCTTACTCATAATGAGTTACTTTTGACGTTATTGTGCAATTTTGTTCTTTTTATGCTTGTTACAAGTGAACATTTGTTCAAGTTATGTAAAATTTAATTGAAGGCTGCCATAGTCTTATCTGGTTGTTGTTGTTGTTGTCTTATGCTGGTTAGGCAAGATATTTGGGCTGCTCTCTTTCCCTTTCCCAGCTGTATCAGCTAATTTGGTGTGAAGTTCTACTTCCATAGTAAACACATGCCATTAGGATCCGTTAACAGGGAAGGCAACTATTTGTAGCACAACAACACATTCACACAAAGAAAGGGCAAGCACAGGAGAAAGTGCTTCCATGCCCGAGCCGGGACTCAAACCCGGACCCTCCCAATCCGCAGTCAGACTTCTTTGTCCAGTACACAAAGTGGCCGGCTAACCTTATCAAGTGAAATACATTAAAATGTTGTCCCATTCCGTAACATTACCATTCAGTAAAAAAGTTATAAACGTGTGAATGGCAAAGATAGATTTACAAATGGTACTAAGTGCACTAATTCTCTAATATTTCGGATGTTTAACTTTTTGAAAGTTAATTTTTTAAACTATGGATGTTTTATTCCTTGAATTAAATAAAAAATCATTTCAAAAATGAGCTTATGAGTATTACAAAATTTTTTCAATACTTGAACATTTTTAGTATGCATGTTTTGATTTTAGATAACAAATTTTATGAAGTATTAATTAATCAATAAATTCATGAACCAAAAGCATAGGAAAACTAAGAAAAATATACTATCATAAAGTTTGTCAAATTAAAAAAAAAAAAACCCTCTCATTATCAGTGAAGTAAATGAAGTTGTTTTGTGAGCATTTGCAATTTCATAAAAAAAAAAGCATTCCTTTCCCATCTCAAAAAAAAAAAAAAAAAAAAAACTGCACACGTTGTGAAAAGTGTAAAAGTTTGAAGTGCAAAATGACATCTTTTTAGAGAACAGTTTATCGGCATGCATGGTACAAATGCATAGAAAAAGAAAAATAACTTGTTTAAGAGCCATTATTTTGAAATTCAGATAAGGTGTGGCAGTAACAATTTTTGATTTTTCTCATTTTTTTATATGTCAAAGTAGGTCATGAGAAATAAACATTCTGAAGTTTTTAGCCCCCCAAAAAATTTTGTTCGCTCGGTAAAAATTCCCAAAGTTTGATGTTATGCAGTGCTTTTTTGGTAAAATGGCTGAAAGACGGCTGAATTTTAGGAGGGTTTCAAATGTTGGGAGGGGTCGGGGTGAGGACCCTCCTTGACAGATCTGTTGAAATCAGATAAATGAAATGGTCGAAAATCTTCGATGATGTAAGGGAAAAAAATTGGTTTCTGGACTCTCCTCAGAAAATTTTCGACATTTAAGAGCCGTTTTTTTTTAAAAATCAGGCAGTCAAAAAACTTGATATTTTTGATTTTGCTGAAAATTTCAGAATATGGTCTTTATTTAAAATTATTAAACACGTGTTTTTTTTTTTCCAAAAAAAATTTTTTTTCTTTCCGTTTTGGGAGGTCAAAGTTGGACTTTGTGAAAACTGGTCTTTTGTTATCGCATGCTCCTCGGGAAAAACGATTTAGATTGGGACTGAATACCTTAAATAACTGTTAACTTAAGATGGTTTATTTTATGTATGTAAGTCTACAAATAATACCAGGCAAATAAACACTATGCAATTTCTGCTTTCTAAAATTTATAAATTGTAATTAGGTTTACGTTTTAATATACTGTTATTTATAATTAATTTTTATTCTATAATGATAGTAGCTCATTCATTTATTTTATTTTCCATGTAAGCATCTTGTAGTATCCCAACTGAAGGGCTCGAGAGTAAATAATGGTATCTGACAAATTTTAAAAATCGGACTATTTCAAATTAAAATTAAAAAAAAATCACTTGTAAAAATTTATCAAGTATATCCAAGACATGTACCCACTTTATTTTTAAAATAAAAAAACCTGTTACAGTAATTTCTCAAAGCAATAAAACCATATTCAAAAGCCATATGTTTGATTTTTTTAAATGCTAGTTACCATTATTTACTCCCGAGCCCTTCAATTATGTTCAGGATTGCTTGTTACTTTATTTCAATAACCTAAAACTCCAAAAGTTTACTTCAGTGTCTGCAATCAGAAATTGTAAAATTCATCTGAAAATGTATTTTGATTATCAATATCAAATTTAAACATGTTTTGGACAGAAATTTAGGTTTTTGACAATTATGTCAAAAAGGGGTTTTTGACATGACGGTAAAAACCACGGTTAAAACCGGATAAAACCTCCGACTGTCAAAAACTTGCCAACCCTGATCTTGATACTTTGGGAAAAAATATCTATAGACCTTGATCTTTGAAAGTTCCAATACATGCGGCGGGGGGGGGGGGGTGACTAAAAGGTGCCAAATTCTTCTTTTTGCTACATGTTAAGTAAAAATTTGCAGAAATCATGGTTCTCGCATTTTTGTGGAATATTTCTTAAGATAAGATTTTGTGACTAACATGTTTCCTATCTTGAAAATCACTAGATAAGTTTTTAAAATTCCTTGAAAAGTGCTTCAAATTTAATTTCTAGTAATTGCCATATTTTCAACTGAAAAAATTTTGTTTTTCTTCTCTTAACTATGTAGTGCCATTTCATGCTAAGTCACTAAATAACCCCAAATTTAACTCAAAGAAAATGTTGTTTTACTTAATTATTTTTTTTAATTTCAAATAAAAAATTATCAAGTAGCTACATTTTTAATTTTTTGTAGTAACAGAATAGATTATTTGAAGTATAAATGAAAAAAAAAAATGCTAGTTTTGAAACATAACTGAGTTGTATCAATTTATTTTTTTTAAGAGCAAGAATCTGAGAGTGTCACGCCTGTGATTCATGACACCTTAGATTTTTTCCAAAAAATTACCAAATGTTTTTTATCTTATTGAAAGACCAAATCCAGAATGTTTTGTTCTAAAGTTGAGTTGTTTAGTTTTTATGGATCCCTAAAGGTTTCGGCATCAAAAATTAAGCGGATTTTCAAGACATGGAAGTTGCTGTGAGCCAAAACTCTCACCAGGAACTGTTGAACTCCAATTTTCTTTTTGTATATGGAATACAGAAGGTTCAAACTTTACAAAATGAATATTAAATTTGTGGTAAGTTGTTGCCGTAAGGTCAGTGAAGGCCCTCAAAACAAGGCATTTTTGACGTTTTTCAGCATTTTTAAGGACCAAAAACAGCTTGTACATTTCAGTTGCCACTTCAAAAGTAGTGTCGTTTGAAAGGCCAGTATAAGCAATTTAAAATAATGTATAAACAACAGAGGAAAGTTCAACGTGCTTTTAGTTACGTAAGGCCGAAATATGAAAAATGTCATATTTTACCGATATTCAAATGGTCATAACTTCCTCTGCCAACAACATATTGAAATATTTTTTTTGCCAATGTCACACTCTGTTTTTTGTCTTAACAGAACAGTTGAGTCCTTTGAGGCGAAATGCTTAATTTTTTTTTTACAAAAAATGTCTAAAATGTATAAGCTGTTTTTGGACCTCAAAAATGCTGAAAAACGTCAAAAATGCCTTGTTTAGAGGGCCTTCACTGACCTTACGGCTACAACTTTACAAAATGAATATTAAATTTGTGGTAAGTTTGAACCTTCTGTATTCCATATACAAAAAGAAAATTGGAGTTCAATAGTTCCTGGTAAGAGTTTTGGCTCACAGCAACTTCCATGTCTTGAAAATTCGCTTAATTTTTGATGCCGCACCTTCACCTTTAGGGGTCCATAAAAACTAAACAACTTAACTTTAGAGCAAAACATTCTGGATTTGGTCTTTCAATAAGATAATAAACATTTGGTAAATTTTCGGAAAAAATCTGAGATGTCATGAATCACCTCATAATGCTAGGCGTGACAGTTTCTCAGATTTCCAATATTTAGAAAAGTGCCAATTTGAAGTTGGAGTTTTCTGAAAAAAAATTTTTTTTGCAGAAAAAAACTAATATTGGATTTTAAGTCTAAATTGGGTCTAAATGCAAGAAAATAAAAGGGGGGAGGTCAAGGAAGTTATTTACCCCCTCCTTAGATTACTCACTTTTAAGCCGTTACAGATCTGATGAATGTTACAGATCTGATGTTAATATGAGCTACATATTTGAGTTTATGCTTTCAGTCTTCGTTAACATCTCTAAATATATCATTTCCTTGCATTTTTAACATAAAATTAAGATAATTATATTAATATATATATATTAGGCTAAAAAATCAAATTTCATTATAAAAAAGCATTTCTTGAAAATAAAAATGAGCGATAAGGTTTTTAGATAAAATAAATTATGAGATTACCAAATCCAAGCTAATTAAACATTTGTTTTGTTTTGAAACAACACACAGCTTCAACTTTTTCAACACACAACTCTGCTGCTTGCTTTTCTTTAATTAGTTGCAGGAAATTTAATTTCTTGATCAGAAATTCAAATTTAGCATGCTAGTTATTATCTAGTTATTTAGCGAAGTTATGAGAAATTGAAGCACAAAAAAAAAGAATAAAATAATAATAATTAATTAACTTAATTTCTGCAGTGTCAATTTTTCTTATTTTACTAACTTCTATTGTTAGGTCATACAAACCACAAATGAAGCAATTGTACTAAAACTCATTGCTTTTCATTTTTAAGAACAAAAATATTCAATATATATGGCTAAAACGTATGATTTTTGCTTTTTATAATTCTGAAACGTGTGAGTTAGTTCTGTAACATATTCGCTGTTTTTCAATGTTACCGCTCTGACTGTTACCGATCTGACAAACTGACAAAGTTTTTTTTTATTTCCGAGTCGATCGCACTAAACCAAAATCAAACACGTGGTTTTTTCACTTGTAATAAAGGACTATACTTATATATAAAATAATTTTTAAAATAATAAAAACTGCGCATTTTAGAGCGTGTTACCGATCTGATGACTCAAATGACACACATATTATAAAATCACTTTAAAAAATCTTACCTACAATTTTAGATGCAGAAATGCACATTTTTAATTACGATTCGATAAAACATCCCACCAGGTACTCAGTATCACGTGGTATAGGTGCAGGAAATGATTTTGGGAGCCTGAACATAGATCGGAAGTTATTGTTACCACTCTGACGGCGGAACTTGGGACACACTTATTCCGCATCGGCTAGAAAATCAGAAATCGGTTAAAACAAAAATGAAGTAAAATATTGACAAAGGGGTAAAAATAGAATCGTTTTTTATGCAAGTGCGTTTTTTTGGGAAGTTAGAAAGTGCGCATGACCTGCTTGCATGCTAAGCTTTGCTACTGGGGACACGTTACCGATCTGATTTTTGATGTATAAAAACAATATTTTCTGAAGAAAAAATTTTTTTTTCTGATGTTATTAGATGAAATGAAAGCAGAACCTGATCTTCTTTCTGGGGAAAATTATTTTTTTAACTAGTTATTGAAATACTAGTGAAAATTCACTTGGGACTCAAATTGGCACTTTTCTAAATATTAGCTCAACTACGAAGTATGGGAATATGGAGCAAAGTGAAATAGTTAAGGCAATTTGCCTATCTCAAAACGAACTAACTCTAAATTTGTTCTGAAAACTAGTGTACATAAAGAAGGAATAATATATTTTGTCATACAACTTTCGCTGAAATATCATGTTTCACGTTCGGCAGTTATTATGTATCTTCAAAAAAAAAAAAAAGTGGAAAATTTTCACCTCAAAAATATAGGGCAAAGTGTAATTGAGTGTAATAAGTAATTTTCTATTTAATGTTTACTATTTGGAGATTAAAAATATTTGTCATGAAATGAATGTGTAAATAAAAGAATGAATGCATTTATAATAAAAAATAAATGAATAAATACATAAATAAATTGATATGTGAGAAAAATTAATGAATGAATAAATAAAAAAAAGAATAAATAAGAAAATAAGTGAATAAAAGAATAAATACGTGAGTTAATAACTAAAGCAATGTTAAATAGATTAATGAATGAAGAAATACGAATCTGATTTAATAAATGAATGAATAAATAAACGAAAAGCACTATTTCACTTTGCCCGGCGCGCACTTGACAAATTGTATTGAATATTTAAAATCAAAGCAAGCTTAATATGAACTAAATAATTACTGCACTGGACCCCAGTAGATCTCAATTAATACTTCAAACGATAAATACAGGAACTTTTTTTTTTTTTTTTTTCAATTATTGATCTATATGTCTAGAGCTTTGTGTGCTTGTATATTTACTACATCTAAAAGCATAAAAAAATTGGTGCAAAAACAATGAATACTTTTTTGAAATTTAAAACTCAAAAATTTTTTTACAAAATTTCAAAATGCTCCATGCGTCATAATTTGTTTTCTAACTTTGAATTTTCATTTAATTTCGAAACATTAGGCATGATTGCATACATCTATGCATTACATGTAATGTTTTATGAGATAGTTTATAAAAGATGGCTGAAAATTAATATGAATTTTTCAGCTGAAAAATCATGCTTAATGATTGGAAATTAAGTGGAAATTAAAGTTAGAAAAAAAAATTGTGACGCATGGAGCATTTTGAAATTTTGTAAAATTTTTTTTTCAATTTTAAATTTCAAAAAAAGTATTCATTGTTTTTGCACCAATTTGTTTTTATGCTTTTCGATGTATTAATATACAAGCACACAAAGTTATATATATCTCAATAATTGAAAAAAAAAATGTGTCCACTGTAGCCTTAACTTGTAGCCGCTTACTCGTCGCACTTTTTTTCTAAAAAACTGATCAAAATTCATCAGGTTTATTTTATTTTTGTTTTTTTATGTTCATAATGTTTTAAACATATCAAAATTAAAAACACTGTATTTTCCTTTGAGTTTAGTGGTTTTTAAAGGTAGGAAAATTTTAATAAACTTACCCAATTTTACCTTAAAGTTTGCTTTCCTCGCGCATCCAAGGTGCGCTCCTTTTTCTCCCCAAGGCAGGCTGAAAAGCTTCAGTGCAGGCATTGAGAAAGAAAAAGTAAATTTTGAGCGGAGAAAATTTTAATTTTCTTTAAGCATTATGCGCATCGTTGGTGACAAACAATATTTCAAAATTGGAGATCTGCAATAGGGTATATTAGTTGAAATGTTAATAATAATTCTGCGTGTGGTAAATTTTGAAACATGGTATGCATAGTCCTACATTGCAGTCTTAGCAGTAGTATCTTGTGTCCTTTCGAACTCTTTTCACATTTGCATTCGTCTTACTGCAACACACTTTGCATTCTCTCGCAGGATTTGCTTTCTTGTCTGTAGGGGGTATTATTTCAAGAAAATGGCGTTCAACCAATCGACTTAGTGACGCTTCATTCGATGGACGACCTCCTCTTGAAACAGGAACGGAAGCTTGATATTTCTCCAATATTTCATCAACCAAATCCTTTCGAAACTCCAAATTTGTTTTTCTTCTTCCTTTTTAGTAGGTGTAGTAGTTGTAGAAATAAAAGCTAATACGGGCACGACAAAAAGTAAAAGTTTTGACACTTTAAAAATATCAGAAACGCATCCCGTATGAGACACGGGCACGACAAATTTGCCCGAATATTCTGCCCGTATGAGGAACGGGCACGACGACTAAGCGGTTAAACAAGAGCAAAGTACAAGATACTTATAAAAATCTACTAAATAAATCACGCAAAAAATTAATCTCACGTTAATGTTCATGAGCGCCGGCAGTTAGCTGCATGAGGGTTCACTATCACCCCCAGTCTTTTAAAAATAAATAATTTTAAAAGTAATCTGGCGTTAATACTTTTTTAATATATATATATTTTTAACTTTTAAATTTCTTTCTAATTTATTACCAGTAAAATAAAATTCATATGAAGCAAGGGAAAAACTACAAAAATATTGTTGCGAACTTGAGAGCAATACAATTTGTATATTAAAAAACTTCAACAAAGATGGAAATACATTTCGGACTTTCGTTTAAGATTAATTAATTAATGAATTAAAAAGAAATTTAATTTCATACATAAATGTATTTGTAAAATTAATAAATATTTAATTAAAAAGGAATGTATTTACGAATTTGAGAGCAATAAAACTTACACATGAAAAAACTTTAACAAAGATGAAAATACATCTCAGAATTAACTTTAAAATTGATTAATATATTAAAAAATAAAAAATAAATCGGAAAATTACTTATAAAATGTTTTTTTTTTCTAATGATTCTTTTTGCAAATATTATTAGTGATATAAGTGCAAATATTATTAGTACTGTGGCTAAGGTATGGGTTAAACTATAATGTTTTAATAGAAACGAAAATTGAAAACTTATGAATGCAGAGATGTACGTTTAGAAAATACAATTCTGAGCAAAATCACTCTAAATTTTAATATTACACAGGTAAAAGTTCACAAATTACAGTAAAACATTTTTTTTATTACAATAAAATTGAAAAAAAAAAAATCACAAAAGAATGAATATTGTATAACTTAAAAACCCGAAAAGGTACGATATTTACGAAACAGTCGAATTTTGAATCGCAAACTATGAGGTGGTACAAAGCAATGTGACTGTAAAAATAGTGTGTATAGAAATAATTTTAATCTTCGCACCTAAATAAAAGATATTTAAAAAAAAGTTTTACTGTTATTTACGAATTTTACCTGTGTAGAATTGAAAATTAGAGTGATTTAGTTAAAAAATAAAAAAAACTGAGCGAACTACCGTACTACCTACGGTTATAAATGTGCAAATTGTCGTCCAAGAATACATTTGTATTTATTAAGGAAACAAATAAAAAAATAAAAAATAAGCTATAATAGTAATAATTTGAAAACTTATGAATGAAGAGAGGTAGGTTTAGGAAATACAATTCTGAGCAAAAATCACTCTAAATTTTAATATTACACAGGTAAAAGTTCACAAATTACAGTAAAACCTTTTTTTATTACAATACAATTGAAATACAAAATCACAAAAAAATGAATACTGTATAACTTAAAACCCCGAAAAGGTACGATATTTACGAAACAGTCGAATTTTGAATCGCAAACGATGAGGTGTATATTTATGTTACAAAGCAATGTGACGGTAAAAATTGTGTGTATAGAAATAATTTTAATCTTCGCACCATAAAACAGTACATTTTCCCTCCTAAGAATTTGTTTTCTGAATAGTAAATACCAAATGTATTGTTGAACGATAATTTGCAAATTTATTGCTGCAGATCGATAAGCTTAGCAAATACAATTCTGAACTAAATCCCTAAAAATTTAAATATTACATAGGTAAAAGATCACATAATGCAGTGAGCCTTTCTTTGTCTAAATACACCTGACATAAAAATCACTAAACAATATGAATATTTTGTAACTCAAAGCTCGAAAAAGGTATGATATTTTTCACTAAAATGATTTTCCTAAAAAAATATTTGTACCTAAACATGAGTGAAAAATATTTTTAAAACATACAAAATAGCATATGTTAAGTATCTAAACAGCTTTAATAAATTGAATTAAGTAAAGGAGAAGTAAGCAAATAATACTTTTCTGAATATTGATTTAATAATACTTACACGCACAATTTAAATTAAGAGAATCGGGACGAATATGCCAGAAACCGATTCGACATCCTTGATCGTTACCACTATTGCTTTTTGCTTCCGAAGCAACTCACAACCCAGCAGCAGATTTTATCTCATAGAAGCCAAAAATACAGAAAAGCTGGTAGCGAAATAGATAATTTTCAA
Source organism: Uloborus plumipes (assembly GCA_038373865.1). Classification (NCBI taxonomy): domain Eukaryota; kingdom Metazoa; phylum Arthropoda; class Arachnida; order Araneae; family Uloboridae; genus Uloborus; species Uloborus plumipes. The sequence goes on from JAXGGA010009076.1 coordinate 18,425, forward strand.
TAAAAAATATATTGCGGTCCTAAATTGAGATAAAAACTATCCTATCATTCAAGTTGGACCAAACTGAAACTGCGTGCAAAATTTGGTTAAAATCGGTTCAGTAGCTGAGGAGTCCATTGGCCACAAACTAGGGATGCACCGATAAGCAAATTGACCGATTACCGATTACCGATTAATCGGCTATTGATAATCGGCCGATTAATCGGCGAAGCCGATTAATGATCAAAATGATTATTTTTAATACTACCAATATCATCATCACTGTTTTCCATTCTTTTTTTTCTTTTTCTTTCTTTTACGATTCCGATTTCAGAAATAGTAACTACTTTTTTTTTTGCGAAAAAAAAATATTTTTTCCCAACTCCCCCAAGATAATTTCAAAATTTTATTCAAGTTCAGTAAACCAATTTTTAAACCTTTGAGCCGATATTATTGTTAATAAAATTATGTTCATACATAACATAATTAACACGTTGTTAAATATGGTAACTAGACATGAAATTAAAAAAAGAAAAAATAGGGGAGGCTTTGGTGTGAGAATTTTAATTTAGGAGATCTTTCAATTCAAATTTATTTTTCAATTATTAGAAGCCACTAAATTCAAGACTTTTTCTTTGTGAAAATTAGAGGTTTTCAAAAAGCTTTATGATAAGAACAAAATTATTGACACATAAAAAATGTAGCAAAATTGTCTCTATGTGTGCGTTTATTCAAAACTGAAAATATTAATTAACTAAAAAAATTATATTAACTGTGAGGATTATTTTTTTTTATACTTCGTTCTTGAAATTTGTTTTATTTTTACTCATTACACTTTCCTGCTACGTGTTGTACGTTTGTTTGAAAAAAAAAGTTCTTTGTTTATAAATTTTTTCATCTTAGTTTCTTTTTCAAGGCACATAAAAAGTAATTTTATTTAGACCAGGGTCATTCCATAGTGACTAACGTAACATTCAGAGCTAATTTTGTAACTGTTTTCACTTGTAACTTAAAGGATAAAAATTAGTTTTTAGTTATGCTGGTGGATTTACAATGTATATGGTATCTATGTATCATTTCTGCTAAGAATTTAAAACAAAATTACTGACAGTAGATATTTTTTCAACCAAAATAGCAGCGTGACTAACGTAACATTTTTGCAACCCTGAAAATTAATGCTCATGTTGTAAGGCAGACATTTCTCAAAGTTAAGCAAGTGTTAAAAATTGAATGATATATTTGAAAAATGTGTAAAGTTGGCTTTTGAAAACATATAACACATTTAGTAAATCTTATATTTTTTTTAGTCTTAAGTGTCACTTTTACTCAAGATGGAGTATGACTAACGTAACGTGACTAACGTAACCATCGATTAACAAGCAGTAAACACGCTACAAACTATTTATTATGGCTAATCTAAGTGACAATTACAATACTTTTTCAATTTTTCTTAACTTCTTATGCTGTATGATTTTTATTTATTCGATTATTTATGTATTTTTTGATACTGTTTTCACTTCGGTATTTTTTTTTCTTCGGTTGAGGTTGACATTTCTATGGAATGACCCACCATAATTTGACTAATAAAATAAAATGAAACACTCATGTTTTTGTATTCCAATTTAAAAGTTCAAGAATTTAATTATTCCTAATAGTGTCATATGAATATCAGCCGTGTGGGTTATCTTTTAATATTGAATTCAGTTTTATGTACTGTATGAACTATTTGTTTTGTATTTACTCTGTACACTTTCATACTACATATTATAGTAAGGATTGCAGAAAATTATTCATTTACAGCTGATAACATTGCTTATCAAAATTTCTTAGTAAAATTATACTTTAAAACATAATATTTAAAAAAAAAATTCCGCCGATTAATCGGCAACATTTTACCGATTATTAATAATCGGCAAAGTGGCCGATTATGGCCGATTAATCGGTACTGCCGATTATGGCCGATTAATCGGTACTGCCGATTATGGCCGATTAATCGGTACTGCCGATTAATCGGTGTATCCCTACCACAAACACAGGGATACGTAATTTTTATGTATTAAGATATTTTTTTGTAGAACAGTTTTTTAGGATATTTATAATTTTTTTTTTTAGTTCAGTGCCGCGTCTTGCGCACGCTGGAGCCCACTGTCATCACTAAAGCAGCTCGCTGTACTTGTCCCCCCCGTGTCAGGAGAGTATCCGTGTTCAACGACGGGACGTTCAAGATGCCGCTCACTACAGATGAAACGGATGATATCAAGATAAAGAAGATACTGACAGAAGAGACATCCCTAGTTGTTCCTATAATGGCTATACTAGGTGTAGTGATTTTATGTTGCATAATTCGATTTTTCTGTTCTAGGAATAATGTCAGAGCTGGACGGGCAAGGGCCGTGTAATGATCCCCCCTCTTCCCCACTTTTGGAGAGATGCGATGTGACAAATAATTTAAAACTGTGACTGTGACAAATAATTTAAAAACAGGTTGTGAAATCAAAATGTTCCAAAAGTAGATGATATTGTTAGAAATATTTCAGTAAATTTTAATAAACATATTTTGTCACAATTTTGTCTGCATTGGTAATATTTTCTTCCAGGTGTTCAGTGCACACTTTAAAAATGTTTCCTCTGGGGACTTTTTCCCTTATAAAAAGTAATATTTCAAATGCATACACTATTAAATGCATTTTCTACTCAATTTTAAAGTGAATAAAATGGTTGAGAGTAAATAGTTCATTCATCAGGAAGAAAAGCTGCTGGGAATAAATAGTTAAAAAAATATTCAAAATGAGCAGTAAAAATTAATGTAAAAGGAGAAAGCAGGTATAGCATGCTTTGATTAGAAAATATTATTGTGTTTTGTTTCGAAACATACAGTGTAAGCTCTTTAGTATTTCAAATACATTTCGAGTATTACATTGAATGAACAGTTTTCCAACACCATTCTTTCTGATTTGCTTTATTTCATCTCACTGCAAAAAAAAAAAAAAAGCTGTTGTTTTTACAGTATACTGACTGTTGTTTTTACAGTATTACTGACAGCAGAGGTTCCAGTTTAAAACTATAAAAGCTCAGTAATAAACTGCAAAACTAGCTATTTTACAGTTTATTACTGTAAAGCTAGCAATTTTAGTTTATTATAGTAAAAGTAGCAATTTTACTATAAAATTAACTGTGTTATACTGTAAAAACAATAGTATAATACTGGCAGCAAAGGTTCCAGTTTAAAACTGTAAAGTGTATTGTAATAAACTGTGAAACTAGTAATTTTAGTTTATTACTGTAAAATAGCAATTTTACAGTTTACCACTGAAATAGCAATATTACAGTTTATTACTGTAAAATTAGCTGTATTATACTGTAAAAACTACATATATTTTTTGCAGTGTATAAAGAAAGTAGCTGAGCTTGTTGCTTAGGGATCGTAAAACAAAAAGCAAATTCAGAAATGTAGCTGGGTTACTGAGTATCAGTTTTACAAGTTTTGACTTACTTGATGCAACTTTTTCTATCCCTCTATTTACTTTTTACGTTTGCAAAAGTGTAGAACTTCTGTAGTTACCTCAGAAGATGTACATTTTTTCCCTAAAAAGAATAACATTTTAATTCGTAATATTTTAAAAATGACTGCTATTATTGAAAACTTATTTAATTTAATGTTCATTTTCATTCACAATTTTGAAAAAGTAGGCACACTCAACTTATTTAAAATATTTAGGTAGAAAAATAGCTATAGTAATTTAACAATGTAGACCTTCGGTATATTGAAGAAAGGTCATTTTGAAGAAATTCTGCTAAAGAAATTCTCCTGATTTAAAGAATTATTACTTTTGAAATGAGGAATGAGTAAAGAAAAATGAGTATTCTGATTCTACGCAAGAATTCAAGCTAGAGAATTGAGAAAATAAAACGACAATCTTAACAAATGAGGACTTTAATATTTTGTAGAAAATATCTCCCCTCTTCATTAAAATGAAGTTATGGCAGCTCAACGGAAAACATTTGAATATGTTACATTCTACAGTATTAATAAATGCCGCTGTTGCATATTACAGCAAATGCATCAATGATGATTTAAAAACTAAAATATTTGCGGTGATATCTGTCTGGAACTGAAATCCATTGCGTAAAAAAATGTTTGAACATCTATTTTTACAAAATGCTTATGCATGGCGCAAAGAGAGCTTTCATTTGTTTCTTTCCGTTGGCAACGATCAGCGTACTTCAAGCGATAACCTTACTTCAAGCTCTTAGGCGTCCGTCATTCGACAATTTTGTTGTCTACTTTATTTGTTCAATCTCAATCGGTTCTAGCGTTTAATATTCTCGTATTTTATTCGGATAAAATGCTTATAACACTTATATGTGGCTGAAAATGAGCCTTTAATTATTTCTTTCCATTGGATATTACAAATCTCAATAAAGCGTCTAGACGTTCAGCGTCACTTTCGATGAGCTTTATTTGTTTCTTTCCTTTGGTAACGATCAGCTTATTTACGATCGCTGCCTACAAATGTATGAAAATCAAAAATATTTCAAAAACATTCATTTTGAAAAAAATACGCCTTTTTAATACCAATAAAGTTAGAGAAATATTGTTGAGGCCTTTGAGCGAGCGTAGCAAGACAAGATAAGCTCCCGCCCATTCCCCCCCAAGTCTTTCTGCAATATCGCGAAATGAAAATCCACCTTCTCGTAGCCAAATTGTACGACCTCGTTCAAACTCGGTGAGCTGTTGATAATGACTTCTTCGTCTTCTTTAAGGTGACTGCCTACGTTCGATGAACTTTAAAAAAAAAAAAATAATAATTTTGACAAAACATGTGAATGGTCAGCTTAAATGAGGTATCAAATGATGTTAAAAAGTAAAATTTGAATAATATATCAAAAAGTTTTTAAAATTTTGGAAAAATTGAGTGAAAAAGGAGCGAAAATCAATGTTTACATGGTAGACCACTGACACAATTCTAACTAATAAAAACACAATTGAACCGTTTATTTCAAAAACCAGTCAACAGACATTTTTTTCAAAATTGAGTTATTAGTGCCATGTGATTCTTTAGGGGTAAATACACATTTTAGTACAGACAAAGAAAAAAAACGGTACTTTTATAGTATGAAGATAACTAGCAAAATGTTGGCTTTAGTGCAAAAACCAGTCAACGGCGTCTGTTATCTGGTTTCTGCACTAAAATAGATTTTTTTGCGGCGCACCTTTGGTGTTACTGGTCTGTCTTGCTCTTGGCTGAGAAAAAATCCTTATCAGCTGGCGGAGGAGAGCCAAGAAGAATGCATTCAAGGTAAAGGACGGATATTAGTCTACAATTCTTATAGTTAGTACCCGTTTTTATATTGGTATTCTTTTAAACGGATTAGAATAATGTCAGAAAGTTCCGATGAAGAGTCTGTAGAAAAAAGGAGGCGAGGAGTTACAAATGAGGCAAAGTACAGGCGGAATGTTAATCGTACGGCCCGAGCAAAAGGTGAGAGTTATGTCTCATTTACTGGCAAGCAAGTACCTGCCCTTGAAAAACCAAATTTTATAACATGTAATTGCAAAATGAAATGCTATTTAAACATAAATGAACATGTAATAAATGAAACTTGGGGTTATTTCCACAAACTTGAAAACAAAAATTCACAAGATACACATTCAAACCCTAATAGAAATTAGTGAAGTTATGCGTAGAACGAAAAATCAAAATCATGCTGAAGAGAAAACATCAAGTGTGGAAAATTCCGAAAGAGAAGCCTTTAAAAGAAATTATTCTTACAAATACAATTTAAAAATCAGTGGGGAATTGAAACATGTTTGCAAAAATGTTTTTATGAAAATTCATGGAATTTCGCACAACAGATTAGGGAGAATATGTCAGTTATTATGTACCAATACAACCCCTAAAGACGAGAGAGGTCAAAACAGAAGTGGCAATGCCATTTCGGGTCACATTTGCGCGCTTATTCATGAGCAAATCTCTAAATTTGAAGTTAAAGAGACCCACTACGGGGAAAAACGCAGAAAATACCTTGATTCCCGTTTAAATATTACGAAAATGCATGAATTATTCATTAATGACCATCCTAATCTAAAAGATGTTGTCAAGTATAACTTCTATTATTTATATTTTCGTGAAAACTTTGGGTACTCCTTCGGTAGACCGCAAGTAGATGTTTGTAGTCAATGCGAAAGCCTAAAGGCAAACCTAAAAGACCAAACTCTAGACGACTATACTAAACGTGAGGCAGCTGCAGAGCTAATGGTACATAAAAGGAGGGCTACAAAATTTTATGCTAATTTAAAAGAAGCATCCAAGAATGAGGATAATGAAACTGCAGCCCTATGCTTTGATTACATGCAAAACTTGCCTCTCCCGAATATTCCTGTCCAGGAAATTTTTTATATGAGACAACTATGGGTAAACGTTTTCAGTATTCATGATTTAAAAAGTAGTAAATCAAAAATTTACCTTTATCATGAAGGAGAAGGTAATAAAAGCCCAAATGAGGTATGTAGTTTTTTACTACACTACATACAAACCGAGATACCTGTAACTGTAAAAAAGCTCATCCTTTTTAGTGACGGACCATCAGGCCAAAATAAAAACCATACGGTTGTAAGATTTCTAATGAATCTTTGTGACAAAGGACGTTTTGATGAAATCATTCACAACTTTCCTGTTCGTGGACATTCATTCTCCCCATGTGACAGAGACTTTGGATCTATAAAAAGAGTCATAAGAAGGGTTGATAGAATTTATACTCCAGATGAGTATAGTGAACTTATTTTAAAGGCTAGTAAAACAAGTCGTTTTACCATCCATAGAGTTACACCGAAAGATATTTTTAATTTCAAAACGTGGTGGCCACGGTATTATAAAAAAATAACCCACTCAGATGAAACCTCAGGAAGAGGTATTCCTAAGGATGAAAAAGATATTTTCAAAATATCAACTTATAAGCAGTTCATTTACAATAACAGAAGTCATGGGAGAGTGGTGGTAAAGCCACATATTGATGGATTCGTTGAGTCTACATTTTCACTTCTAAAAAAACAAAATATCCCAGAATTGCCTACTGAAAGGGCATATCCTTCAGGAAAGGTGAGAATTTCTTTTTCCTTGATATAAACTTACATCTTATGCTCAACCTTATCAACTCTCGTTTCATATTTTAGTTTAACTTTTTTATTTTGTCGTTATCATTATAGGTTCCTATTAATGTAAAGAAAATTCAAGATCTAAACAATCTCAAACAATATCTAATTGGATATGAAAATTTCTACACCAGCATTTTGAATTGGCCAACTACTAATAGTGAAAACATAGTCGAAATGGTTTACGATAACGAATAGCTATCTCTCCAGGAACCAAAATATGACAAAAAATACCTTATATAATAATGTAATTAGTAGGTGATAAATAAAAATATAATGTTTTTCCCTAACATTCTCATTTTTACTACAAGATATTACAAAAATTGAGAGCAAAGCTCTGAAAATACGCGTGAACGATTAGTTTATTGCAAAAAGCAGTCAACTACAAAAGTTTTAATAATTTTTTTTGTACTGAAGATAAGACGTATGAAAATATTTTTTTGTCGGTAAAGTATCCAAATGAGGTCTACTTTAAGCCGAAAAAAAAATCAACACCTAAATAAAAAGCAATAGGTTGTTAAACAGTTTTTTTCGTTTTTCTCAAAACAACAAATTTGTCTGTTGACTGGTTTTTGAAATAAACGGTTCAATTCCTTTATACTGCATACTTACTTGACCATTATCTACAATTGGAACTAAAAGTTTTAAAAAAATTTAAAAATTCTTTGAAATATGCTCAATTATGGCTAAAAAGAGCAAATTTACAGTATTTTTTAAAAAAAATTTTTGTTAACACAGCTAGTAAATGACCAAATTTTAACCAGGAATTTAGTTCTAGTAAAGAAACACAGTACATATGGTTCATAACACTATCACCAAATTTCATGGAAAAATTCCTACTAGTTTTTGAGTAAGGACTGCTAGCGTGAATCGAAATGAGGAAAAATATAGTTTTTCAGAAAATGCAATCAAAGATTTATTCATACAAAATAAGTAAGTTATACTAATTTATAAACCTTAAAACTTTTCACAAAGTTTTGTAAAACATTTATGCAGCTCATACTTCCTTAGATTTCACTTTTTATTAAATTTTCATTTTTATGACTCATTTTGCATCAAGTTACAGATGCTTGCTAAAATCTTAATTTTGCATTTCTTGGAAAGCCGTATGCATTTTCTCAAAACAGGATTTTTAATAGCTTTTCAGTAGTGCTGATAATGAAGAAAAGCAGTCATAATAAGATAACAAAAGTAAATAAGTATTTTCACATAAATATACAATTAAATATTTTTTTCCTTGGATGATTTATGTAAAAAATAGTGATTTTTCTAACATACTGAACAATTACAGAATTGTGTCAAAATATATTTATAATACAAAAGCATAATACACATTTATCCTTTCAAAATTCGCCACAATTGTAAGTCGGAACTTCCGCTTGATCGTTTTTGTCCGACTTTGATTTTTTTGCAGCTCGTCTCTTCTTTCTGGCTATTTTTGTAGCTGGCAACGAGCAGCGTTTTGATTGTTCAACTCTAAATTCATCAAATTCCAAGTAATTTTTTATGGTAACTGCATCAATTGTGACACCTATATTTTCAAATACAGGTATTAGTCCTAGAAAGCCAGAGTTAAAGAGAAAAACTGATAGATATCCACCAAGCTGCAAAGTTTTAAGTTCAACAAACACACGCTTCGGCAACAAGCTCTATAAAACATTGTTGAAGCTTTCGTTTGTATTCTGAGTCAATCCATGCAAACATTTTTCGAGAAGATTTTGGTCACAGAGGCTCATGTACACCGGTTTTATAATATTTACAATATAGTTCGGTAATCCAGGAGATATATCTGTGAAACGGGCTCCACCATTTGTTATGGCTCTTTGGTATTTGCACCAACTGTCTGCTGTTTTTGGGCACTGTCCATGCATTGGATTAGTCCTGCAGGAGCAACAATGAAAGAATGCAGTAATAACTGCAGATTGCATGGCTTGCAAATTTCCTGTGTTGCTACGTATAGCAATTACGTAATAATTCTGCAGACGGTCAATGAATTTGTCGGTTAACTTTCCCTTGCCACCTAATCCTTTTTTGGTTTTCTTTAATTTTCGAAGTCTGTTGCCAACGCGTTTTTGCACATGTCCAATGCACTCTAGCTTTTGCACCGAATCTTTTTCGTAAGTGTCCTTCACTTCAAAAAACGCTTTACAATCTCCATCCCCAAAATACTGCACATATTTTAGATCGTGGTTTGCTAACGATCGCTGAAAAATTCTTTTTACACCTACAACTTCCATACTGCCAGACGATCCTGCGTGATTTGCACATAAATGTTCCTTCTCGCTTTTTGTTAGGCAAGAACGGCAGTATTGCGAGAGCATTTCAATGTCGAGAACTTTTCCAGTATCGACAGCAATTACCGAAACACAGCCATTCAGAGATGTGTGGCTGTGGCCACGACGTTGCCACGTGCCGTCCACGGAAACCCCACAAGAATCTACTTTCTTCAGTTCTTTCACTTCTTTTGAAGATTCTTGCATGTTCTTCTTACTCGCAGAAATCACCGCTGACAACAGTTTTTCTTCATTTTGTTTAAATGCAACTTTTGACAGGAAAGGCAAGTTCATCGTGAAAAAAAACTTTCTGCCAGCCGTATATCTTTTACCAATGAGTCGCAGTCCCAGTACAAGCAACTGGTTCAAAATATTGTTTCCCAGTTTTTGATGTTGAGGAGAATCCTGTTACAAAACCACACTTGCATGTGACCGAAAAATTGGAATTAATTCCAAACCTGGAATCTTCTGACAGTTTCAACCCCGTATCAAAACAGGTATGGCAATATGGAGATCAGGGATACCAGACAGGAAATATCTACTATTCTATTCCCTTGCAATTTTTCTGAACTTGAATTCATCAAATTGAAAGCATCAGCAGCTTTATCAACACATAGCTTAGAAGTACTAGCACTTTGTATGGCCTCATTACTTTTGTTTTCAGGTTTGGTATAACGATTGCCATGAAAAAGGCTCTCTTTTTCGACTTCCTTCTACAGGATCTAGCTTTTGCCATAATAAAACGATAAAAGCTAAATAAAAATACTAAAATAATTACACAAAACAGAGCAAGAGTGCAGTGTAAAAGAAATTAAAAGCAGATATAAAGAGCAGTAAACGAAGTTGGTATTTTTTTTTGTTTATTTATTTGTTTATTTACAACACATATTTCGAGCTCGTATACACACACCACCACCGAGTCTCGGGTCTCGGTGGTGGTGACACACAGGATTCTATTCTATTCTATTCTATTCTATTCTAGAAGTCAATAAACTTCGACACACATGAGGACTGCGTACTATGTGCCTTGCCTCCACAGATAGTACAATACAGATTTTATTGAAGGAAAGAATTTACATCACAGAGGAGGAAGTTACACCCAGGGCAAAGGCGGGAATCGAACCCGCGCCTCTTGAGATTACAAACTGACGGGCAGACCCATTGCGCCGTTGAGGCCCCTGACACACAGGATCGACGTTGGTAAACCAAAATGTAAACAACAAAATTTGTTGCCACTCTGTACAAATTTCTTTCAAAAACTAAAAATAAATGATTGGCAACATGTATCTTTTTGATATTAATGTTATATTATAGCCATTTATATCAAGAAAAATGAAAAACACAGCCTATATTTACATTGCTTACATTCATTTTGACGTTTTCAGCTGACTTCCGGTGTTTCGGAATCTCACTTCCGGTTTCTTTAATTAGCTGTAGATTTTCTTCTAATTGTCAGAAAAGTAAAAGTAAGACATTTTTGGAATCCCAGAAGTCTGTTCTTTTCAAATATGTAATTAAAAAAAAATCAACTTTTTTGACGAAATCGGTCATTTCAACGTAGGCATTTCTGGCTAACATGAACGCAATTCGTCAAATTTCACAGAAAAATAATACTCACTAGAGTCCTGCTTTTAAAACAAGCCTGATTTGCATGTTCTTAGTGACGCCAGCTGCGCCACACTTATGCGCGGAGAGCCAAATTTCAACCGATGTCATCTTTCAGTTGTATAAACACGGCTACCAAATTTCGTTTATGTAAAACAAGTCTTTCTTGGTGTTGGGATTTTTTTTTCCGCCAGTGTATTACACAATACCAATACAACAGTGATAATGAATGGAACAAAAAGTAAAATTCGAATAATAAAAATGACTCTAGGTTGGCATAGAATATAATACCAGGATTAAATTTCTGATAACAGGCTCCCTAAGAACACCTCCAATAACCATATCACAACAATACAACAATAATTATAAAAGGAATAAAATCTAAAATTTAAATAATAAAAATGACTCTAGGTTAGCATAGAATGTGTTAAAAGATTAAATGCCTGATAACAGGCCCCCTACGACATCCATAATCACTAAATATTGCAAAGTAAAGAAACGGCATAGCGATTTCCATTTTGCGAGAACTATTCTCATTTCTGTTACACAAGAAAAATAGCAGATTTTTAAAAAAGTTGCGAAAGAAAAAAAGCATCAAGAAAAATAAACCTCTTATGGTGCCCCCTAAAATTATGGTGCCCAGGTCCACGGACCCACAAGACCGGGGTTTAATCGAGCTTGGAGAGTTTAAGCAGCACATTAAATCTCCCTTTTCTTCGTTTACACCACTAAATCAATACGAATTATAAATTATTTTTATGCTAGTGATATTAATAAGAAAAGCCAGAAACTTTTTCATTAAATATGTAGAATAATATTTTCACATTACAAATGATTAAAGCAGAAAGCAAAAGTTTCAAACTAGAAAAACCCTCTCAGAAAGTTTTCTGGCTTCCCCATTGATAGTAAAGCATCTATTTTTTTACGCAAGAAATTATACCAGTATTCAAGCGATATTAACACGTTCCTAAAAATACAAATTAATAAATACTGATATTTTCACAAGTGACAGTTGTTTTGTGTTTTTTAAAGCAGTGTAACTTCAGTGTAGAAAATCGGTGATTAATTGCAAAAGAATGTGTCCCAAAATATGACGCCAGAAGGAAATTATAATGTGTAAAAGGCAGGATCTTTCCTCTCCCCCAATATTTGTATCCTGTACAAAATGCGGTTATAGCATGAATATTTAAATACAAAGATGCCTCATTTATCAAATTCTGACAAACTTTTAAAACACTTTTCTCAGAATTGTATTGGCTACATTTTTTTTATTTCTCTATTAATATTCATTACCCTTTTGCAAAGAGATTATCGCTTCAACCCAATGGGGCAAGAAGTTATTGATGAACTTCTTGCTTAAAAGTTTCGTCATGCATAATTTTTAATATTAAGCTTGTTTTTTTCCCTTTTTCTTAAACAGTTGCAAGCATATTTTACGCTTGAAGCTTCTTATTTTTATAGAAAAAGCAGCCATAAAGCTGATGTATATTGCTGAGCTAAATATCGTGATATTTAAGTTTTGAAGAATGGAAATTTTGAGGTATTTTCAGCACTAGTTTAAACTACTAAAAAAGGGTAGATTGGAGGAAGACACCGTAGTTTTTAACTTTGTTTTATATAAAATAGAACATTAGCATTGTTTTTAACCTATCAATTTATCAACAAAATATGGACTATGGTGGTTGTTGAAAGCATGTTTCGCTTTAGGAAACACTTTTCACCTATAAAAGTTAATAATTTGAAAATGCTTGTATTTCGGCATCTTACCCAAATCTTGAAGTTAGATGACCGATACCTTTGGGTTTAAAGATAGTGGAAAATAATATGTTTGTTTTTATTAGTAACCTTCTCTTCTGTTTCTGGAAGCAAAAACATAAAAAATCATTCAAAATCTCCACAAATTTCTCAACTTTTTAGAGCAAGTAAATTATTCAGTCTCAGTAGTTTTAGATAAAGAGTTTTGAATTTATCAGGAATAAGTTTTTTTGGTGAGCATATTGTACGTGTAATGCTGTTTTAATCCTTTCTGCCTTGAATTAATTTGTATAAGAGTTGTCATGTATTTTTTCGTTTTTCTTAGTTGAAAATACATCAAATAACATATGTACCGACGATAGAAATTGTGACTATCACTAAGGCTTATGCCCTAGAACCGGTACTAGCCGCTAAGAAAACTGTTTCTGACTGCTGACACCAACTGTCGGCCTCTCAGTAAAGTAAAAGGAAAGGTACTTTCAAGTACCAGCAGGATTCCAGCCATATTATATTAATGATACTAAATTAATGTAAGCGGTACTTCTGAGTATCGTCAGGGTATAAAAGGTTAAGTGAAGTTTGTCCGAAGCAAATCCATTTTATAGTTCAGGTTCCTATATAAATATGCTTTAAATTCCTTTGTAGTTCGTAATCTTGAATTATTTTAAAATTAAAAAAAAATTAACAAAAATTTTTCATATCCAAAGAATTAAGTACGGATATTTGGTGACGAGATTAAAGATCTTTCGAAAAAGAAAAAGGAAAAAAGCTTGATCAAGTTTGGTATACATTTTCCAACCTCAAAACCAGAATTTAAAATAATTAATTTTTCAATCCTTATTTAATCATTCAATTTATTTTAAACTTTTCGCTAGTTTTATCAGTATTTTTACAATACAGATTCTTTAACGCTTTAAAAAAACTTTTATGGGTAGGCTAAAAATGCCAAAATACTGCAATATATTGAGCAAAGTGGAGTAATAACTATCCATTTAAAAATGAAACGTCAATTGAAGCGGAATCATCAGAGGTCTTTTAATACTGAAAATACCACTTCGAAAATAAGCTAAGCGGTAATTTTAAGGAGTGACTTGAATGAAATTAAAATGCTCTATGAGTTAAAAAAAAAATCTTTTGATTTCTATCAAACATTCCATTACAAAGTCTTGCTAAGAAAGCGCTTCCTTATTCATAGCTTTTACATTTGATGAATGAAGACACCAAATCCATTTTTTTTCTTTTTGAAGTTTTCCGCTGAAGGGCTTTTTGCAATGAATAGTTTGGCTTTTACAAAAGGTTAGAAAATGTAAGTGACATTTCATTTTCCTTTTACCGATTGATTGAATCCCTTAAATTAAAATTCTGCTTATCGTCCGAGTATATTTCGTCTAAGCAAACTGCGTAAATGAAAAGAAAATGTATAGCTTATTACGATAATATCTAAATATATTTAATGGTTTAATTTTATAAAGAAGACAAGTAATGGTTTCTCGCGTACGGTTTGTTTATTGTGTATTTAGCAAGAGTAATAAAATTTTTATACTTAACTTCTAGTGATACTTCTAAAATTTCAAGTGGCAATTTTAATGTTTTATTGTTGAGTGCATCGTACTGTTATACCCGAATATATCTCGGGAGAAGTTTATTTCGGCATCATCTCTTCATTGCAAAAAATAAACAGTTGTTTTTACAGTATAATACGGGCAGCAGAGGCTCCAGTTTATAACTGTAAACTGCACAGTAATAAACTTTAAAAGAAATGTTACAGTTTATTACCACAATTTCAGTTTATTACCACAATTTTATAGTTTATCACCACAATTTGAGTTTATTACCACAAAATTAGCTGTTTTATACTGTGAAAACTATAGTATAGTATTGGCAGCAAATGTTTCAGTTTAAAACTGTAAAATGTACAATAATAAACTGTAAAATTAGCAATTTTACAATTTATTACTGTAAAGCAACACTTTTACATTTTTTTAGTGTAAAACTAGCAATTTTACAGTTTATTACTGAAAAATTAGCAATTTTTACGGTTTGTTACTGTAAAATTAGCTGTATTATATTGTAAAAACAACATCTATTTTTTAGTGTTTGTAAAACCCACATCTATTTCGGGAAAAGTTAATTGGCGCTCAATTTATTAGATGGAGATAACTTTACAGTAAAAAGGTTACTGATCTTTGAAGTACCTAAATATCTGAGAATATTCGCTGCATCTTATCATGATGTCATATTCAGAGTAATTAATATAATATTTAGAAAACTTGAATTAGTAATTAATATATCCAAACTGCAATTTTAGATCTTGTGAACACAAAATATTTTCTAAATTTGGTTTAAAATGAAAGTATAAAACTAGCATTTCAGACGACGATAAAGAAGTGACAGGTTAAGATATGTCGTCGTTAAAAGTTAAAAATAAATAAATGAATGAATAAAAATTCTGCGAATTCTCATAAGTGCTTTTTTAGTCTTAAAGTTAATGATTGAGTTCAAATGGTATGCGAAGTATTAAAAATATAGCTGGTGACTAACTTAGTAATCTATAAGAAAATGAGTGAGTAAAATTCAAATTTCAGCTTCATTTGTAAATATTGTGAATGTTTTTATCAGCAAAAATGTTATTTCTAAGAACTGCATAAACATTTTAACATTGAAGATCGGACCTGAAGGTTTAGTTGCCAGGACTGACGTCAGTTTGAAAGCTTTCAACTGACGTAGCTTGCCTTACTTCTTTCCTAAATATCTCAATAACACTGAAAGTTCGTTCGAAAAAGAGATTCCACCAAGAAAACAAAAACCACTTATCGCATCGATTATAATATCATTTGTAATCGTTTTAAGTTTACTCTTTTTCATCGTTTTTGACGCATGATTTACGAATCTACAAAACACTATTGATTTAATTTTACACCTAAATTACTTTGGCTTTTCATGTCATAAATAACTCTTTCAATAAAACTTGCTTTGTGAGGCAGAACCTTGATAATAAAGCTTTTTTACTCAAATATTATTCTAGACTCTTAATGTGAAATGAACATCTTTTCCACAGCATTATAGCTTTAAAAGCCGTTTGACGATAGTGAAAAATGAGGCTCATAAATTTTCCTGGCGTTTGGATGAAAAATGTATTAATATTTCGCTATTATGTTAAGAAAAAGTAAATTTTGATTTTCTTTTGCTGAAGGGAACTGTCCAAGATATAAACTACTTCGCATTCACATTTTATTATATTTTTATACTACTTTTCTCTATAACTAATGTAATGTTTATTTCTCCTAGGAGTATCTTTCTTGAGGTAGGATTCTTTTATTGTTAACTAGCAGCAGGTGGCTAAATGCACATTTCGCTTTTTATGCCAGTCACCTTCTTAAGTCAAGATTGCTCCTTCGGGGGCTACTTGAATAAATTTGACGACAATATTTATCAATCCACTTATGCCTGTCTTTTTATAAATACATGTTAGTTTAAATGAAGCATTTTTATATCTGTCTCTTTCTGTAATTTTGCTTCTGCGTATAGCTAGATTCATATTTATCCCTCTATTTCTATTGTTTTTAACCTAACCTCTAAGCCTAATTAATAACAAAAACAAAAAACATGCAAAAAAAATAAATAAATAAAAAACCACGCGTCTAATAATTCCGTTAAAAAAAAAATGGTGACCCTGCGTTCCCACTTAGTAGGGGAGAGGTGGGCACATGTGAACAAAAATGACATTTTAGTATATTTTGCATTATTAATTTGAGATATAAAAGAAACAAGTGCTACACATGATAAATCAAAAAGTTGCTAATATTTTCATGTAGTTACCTCCCTTCTTAAACAGTGAATTCCATCAAAAAACATATCTCTAAAATATGTTAAATTTTGTTCACATCTGTCGCAGTAGGTGGGCAGTTGTAAACACACCTGGGGCACAAGTATACATGGAAACGTAAATGGAAATAAAATACACCTAGGAATATTTTTAAGTGCACTGCTTATTGCACATTAACAAACACACACAATGAAAATATCAAGGTATTTAATCAACAGGATTAATTGTTTCAGTTCAACGAATATTTTAGCCTTCAAGTTTTACAGAAAAGAAACAGAAGATGCATCTCACATGTGCCACTTAAAATTGTAGGTGGTGGTTATTTTAGCAGAATATGATCAGAGTGTGAACCATCGATCTGTTTTTGGAAACATTAAAGTTTTATTCATAGTGAATTTTTGTCTTTTTGGTAGTGAATTCTACGAGGACAAAGTCATTCACAGCTAAATTTTCTGGTGCAAGGTTGACTTCACCACACATTTCTCGATAGTTGCGGTCTTCAAAGCTAATGTCGAACTCAGCGTCACTTACTGTTACTTTTAACTGTTCCTTTTTCAACAGTTTAGCAAGTTTTAACTTTCTTTTCTTTGCAACTCTTTCTGATTTTAATTAAATATTGAGTATTGAAACACTTAAATATTCAATATTTCTTTATTAGACTATTCAATATATAAAAAATCAAAAAATTTTGAAATTGAAATAACTAAATACCATTATGGGGCACAGATGAACTGCTCACATCTGCCTATACATAATGTGTTCATATGTGCCCCTTATCTCAAATTAAGCCTAAGTTGATAAAAAAAAATAGCGCATGAAAACTTCTCTTATTAATGCCACTTTAAGACGAATAAAGTTCAAATCACACAAAAAAAAAAAAAAGTTTTGGATGTGTTTTTACTCCGAGAACTGGAACATAAAAGTATAATGGCACCTTCCAAAAAATAAGATCTTATGAGAACTAAAAAACAAAATGGTTTAGATTTTTGAAATTTCAGGCAGGATATAGTACTTGTGTTACCATATACATCAATTTTTTCAGATTTTTCTTTTCATGTAAACTGGGTAAAATATCGTTTGTTCACATGGTGCCCCATGTTTACACGTGCGCCCTCTCACCTAAGTAAAAAAAAAACGAGTTCGTAAAAGAAAAATAAAGTCCCTTCTTGTACTGAATAAAAATGCGCTCAAATATTTAACCTAAAACAAATATAGCAAAACGTTCTGGGGGAGGGAGGAGGAGGCGGTTGATCTCTATAAATCTAAAAACATCCCACAATGTATGAACTGAAAAAGAATGAAAAAAAAAAGTTTGTAATTAATATTAATTATCTGAATCTTAACCTAAATGCCGGCAAAAGAAGCAGCATAGAGTATTTTAACATTGCTTATAAAAACATAGGAGTTTAAAACACATAGCTTAATGTAATACACTGAAGAATTCGTTCCTTTTCTTTATCTAAAATGTAAAATAAAAAAAAATCTTCAGGTAGATAGTAAGTAATATGGTATGTTCAAACAGAGCAACTGACTAATTGACTAATCCAGGCGGTAGATTTCATGACGTTTTATGACATCAGTGGTTAGTACGATGAGTACTCATAGAATACAAAAACATTCAGTGGATACAAAAAATATCCATTAAATGAAAAAATTCTCTAAAAATTTAGTGCAAAGTTTTGTTTGACTAGGCTCTAGATGAAGCATTAGAAATGTCCCCCTCCAATTTGCTTTTTCATTCGAAAACATTTTGTATGAAATTGTCAGTGTTGTACCTAGAACAACATAGTTTCCTTGTATCTGCAGTCTGCACCCATATCCTTACGCTTTTATTTATTGAAAGTGTTTTCGTAAAATTTGCAGAACGGCAACGTACACAACTGACTTTTAAAACAGGTGTTGAATAATAACAATAAATAATTTATGAAAATACTTAAAATTCATTACTAGTTTATCTCGCAATTTTATTTAAATCATTAAATCTTTGCGATAAACAAATGATATTTGCTGCTATGGTAACTTTTGTACACTATTCATAGTCGTTTTTTATTCATTACGGTTTGAAACCTAATTTTTATGTAATGGATCTAGGCACAGTAATATTTTATTCCTAGGAGCAAATAGGTATAATATAATGTTATGAATATAAAACTGTTTAAATTTTTTTGAAAGAATTTTTATTTTTAGTATTAATACTGATCTTAGTGAAGAGATGATTAGTAAAACAATGCACTTATAAATCAGTTAGTGGCTCTATTTTTGTGCAATGTAAAAAGGCAGCAATAGGTACAAAGGTCTTCCTTGGGAATTTTTCAAATTCCGCATGGTTTGCAACCAATCAGTAAATTGCAAAGTCTTTTTTTTTTACAATTTTTATGAATCGAAGAATTTACTGGAATCTAAGTCACTAGTTATAGCATTAAAAAGTAAGAAGAAGTAGGACTTATATACAGTAAATACGAAACATTTGAACTGAAACCCTGAATGGGGAAATAATATGTCAAACAAATAGTTAGCATTAGAAATCATGATTATCTAAAACAAAATATAAATATTTATAAATATGCATTTCCCATAGGTTTAAAATATGTGAATAAGGTTTTTAGATGAAGAAAGAAATCGCAAATACTGAATGACACATCGATTGAGTTTCTATTCAAGTGTAAAAGTTGGGCATAAAGAGGAATTTATGATTCTGAAACTATTGCATACCAATAAATATGGACAAATTTATTAATGCTATATCAAAGCGTCAAAGAGCGGAATTTCGCAAATACATTGATTATTATATTTTGTGGTTCATATCAAATATTCAGCACAAAATCAATATTTATAATGTGCTGTAATGACATTAGTTTGTTCATAAGGTGGAAACACTTTTAGCAATTTAAAGTTATTTATTAATCAGATTACATTTGGGAATTAAAATGAACGCTCATCATAACCCTATAGAATATCCCGTGACATCTATTAGTTCTATCAGAAGTGTAGCGCATCCACCGCCACCCCTTTTGTACTACATAATTCTAATACATTTTACATTTGCGCGCAGGAATATTTCTAATGCATCTAAGCAATAAAAATAACAAATCGTAGATTACTTTTAATATAACTGCATATGATTAATTGGATATCATAATACAATTTTTGGCAACGAGGCGTTGTGTTTCGTTGGTCGTGTTTTTTTTGTACTCTCGTAATATTATGTTTCTTATGTAATTTTTTTTCTGAATACGGGTGTATAGGGTCATATTATGTATAAGCCCTGTTTCTGAGGCATTTTTTACCCAAAAGTGTATTTATTGCATTTATTTTATTCAGAATGTCTTGAAGGGGTAAGCTCCCATTAACAACTATAACACCCACGTCATCTAAACATATGGATAGTTCTGGAGACCTGCATGCGTTAAAACAGGACTGGAAGCGCGATTTTGAAGAATTATCATGCAAGCTAAAAAACGATATTAAACAGATGATTTTCGGTAAGGAATCGAATGAAATGGCCAACACTATAGATACGCTACTAAATGAAGAGCTAAAGAAAATGGAAACAAAATGGATGGATCTTTTCAATGACTTAAACCGAAAGGTGAGTGATTTAAACAATAATATAAACAGTCTTGAAGACAACTTGGACATTATGGAACAGTATGAACGTAAACAGTCTTTAATTATAAATGGTCTCGCTGAAAATAACAATGAAGATCCATATATAGTTGCAATTGATTTTATGAATGAAAAATTCAATTTATCATTGTTACATTCTGACTTAATCAACATACATAGAATTGGCAGACCTAGAGAATCCTTAACTAAAGATAAGGATGGTGCATCATTTATAACCAGACCATTAATTGTTAAATTTGTTCGAATGCTAAATCGTGACAAAGTGTTTAAAAATAAGAAGCTTTTAAAATCTTCCGGAATGTCTGTATTTGAGGACCTAACCAAAGCAAGAAACAACATTTACAAACAACTTAGAAGTTCTCATGTTAATTGCTGGACAATAGGGGGCGAAATACTAGTCCAACAAGATGGTAATGTAAAGGTTTTGAGAAAATTGTCTGAAATGCAATATTTTGTTAACTTAATTGCAGCTGATAAACATGCTCACTAACTGTTGTTTTTTTTAATCACCTTTCTATGGATTTCTGTATTTCTATTGGTGATTGCTGGTTGTCTTGCTTTTCTTATTGATGATTTACTCTGTACGTTGCTGCGGGTTCTTGCATTTTTTCTATTTTTTATTATTTGGGGATGTGGCCGTTACTTCATTATTAATACTCTTTATGTCGTTGTTTTCTTATATATTTCCTTGACTTTATTTCTACCTGTGTTGTTTATTGTGCTTTTATTATGAGCTCTGCGTATTTTACAACTGAAAGTTTGAACACTCAAGTCGTAAATCCCAATACTAATACACAAAATGAGAATAAATATTGCATTATTCTGCATATTAATGTAAGAAGTATTGCATCTAAAGTTGATGAATTAAACACTTTAATTAACAATATTGAAGATATCTTATTGATTGGAATAACTGAGACATGGGGTATTTTGGATGGATTTACCTATTTTCCTGGATTTAATTGTCACTATATCAATAGAATTAATAAAATTGGTGGTGGAGTAGATCTTTTTGTAAAGCATGATTTTAAAAATGTTCATTCCTGTACTAAATTTACTTTTATAACTGATTTTTGTGAGATTGTCTCAGTTGAATATGATAATGTTGTATTTTCAACTATATATAAACCACCTAAAGGTGACTTTACTACCTTTTTTTCTGTTCTTGATTCACTCTGTGACTACTCTAAAGTTGTTAAAAAGCAAATTTGCTTATTTGGAGATTTTAATATTGATTTCTTAGATAAAAATGACCAAGGTAATATGATTCAAGACTTATTCAGATCTCATGGCTGCACCAACTTCATTGATAAGCCTACACGCGTAACTCATAACAACTCCACTCTAATTGATATTATCTCTACAAACTTGTATGAGAATTTGTATGATTTTAACCATGAAAATTTGAGCAATATTGATGTTATAAGTTATAATAATCCTGGTCCAACTTACCTGAACAATGAAGCTTTTGCTGGTATAATTATCTCTGATATTTCTGACCATTTTCCTGTTCTTGTTAAACTTAATGAGAAATTAATTTTTAATGATCATAAAACATTTAATGAACATAATGGCTGTACTTATCCTATGACCAGGCTTTATAATAAACATTCCCTTGAAAATTTCAGAATTTACATATCTACTATAAAATGGATGGATATCTTAATTTTTAGTAATATTGAAGATAATTACAATGCCTTTTTGAAAACTTTTTCTGATTTTTACAATATTTTTTTCCCTTACACTGTCTTCAAAAAGAAGAATAAAATGAGGAAGTGTTGGATGAATATTGACTTACTGAGAAAGATTAAGTATAGAAATAAACTATCAGAAATTTGTTCATACTAGAAAAATAGAAGATTTAATCATTTATAAGACTTATAGAAATGGGCTAAATAAGGAAATTAAGAGAGTTAAGAAACAATTTTATTGCAATCTATTTTCCGTGGATAAGTAAACTAAAACTATTTGGAATAATTTAAAGAAAATTGATGTCAATGTTAAAGGTGCTGTTCAATGCGATATTACTGTTATAAGTGATTTAAAATATGATGATGTAACTGTTGTGAATGATGCTGATAAGGCAGAGATTTTAAATAATTACTTTTTGAATATAACTGATAATTTAATCATTACTAATGATATCAGTGCTTCTAATGAACACTCATTCCATGGGTATTTAGAGAAATTTGGATCTGTACCTTATTCTTTTTATTTAGGTGAAATTTCATCTGCTGAGCTTACTATGATAATTGATAATTTGAATATTTCTAAGGGAGCTGGGCATGATGGAATACACCCCAGAGTAATAAAATATATTAAAAATGAAATTTCTCCTGTGCTTACAATGTTGTTTAATTGTGTTTTTTCTGAGTTTATAATGCCGAATAATTTGAAAGTCTGTAAGGTTATTCCTGTTTTCAAAAAAAAAAGTAACCCCAATGATGTTAAAAATTATAGACCCATTTCTATTTCTTGCATTTTTGCTAAAATTCTTGAAAAGTTAATTTATTCTAGGATTTGGAACTATTTTTGCACTAATTATTTACTTTTAAATAACCAATATGGTTTTACTAAAAATAAATCAACTGAAGCAGCTATAATTCGAGCAATTGATTACATTCAGAAAGAAATTGATGTCAAAAGAAATATTGTGCTTGGTTTTTTTCTTGATCTTACTAAGGCTTTTGATGTTATTGATCATAATATTTTACTATACAAATTAAAATTTTATGGTTTAAGAGGTGGACCTTTTGATCTGCTTTGTAGTTATTTAAGTAATAGAAAACAGTATGTTTCCATAGGAAATTCATGCTCAAGAATGCTGTCAGTTAAGTATGGTGTTCCTCAGGGTTCAATATCGGGTCCACTGTTATTCATTATCTTTTTAACCCCTTCCAGGCTCATTTTACTTCGGGATTACGGATCAAAACATGTCAATTTTTTTATGCTTATTTTCATACATACATATCTTTTTAAACATAATAGCATCATTCGCATGCAACATTTCCTACAAATAAATGTAAAAATATCTATTTAAATAAATGAGTAATTTCGGGATTACGGATCAAAAAATGTCAATTTTTTATGCTTATTTTCACACATACATATCTTTTTAAACATAATAGCATCATTCGCATGCAACATTTCCTAAAAATAAATGTAAAAATATCTATTTAAATAAATGAGTATTTACCTGCAAAGTTGGCTTTCTGTATGGCAGAAATCATTATACTTTGGATTCGGCGCCTACTCTTATCTTAAATCTACAGCTCACAACACTGTATAGTTATGTTATCTAGTAGCAACAATAGTAAATAAAAGCATCCGAAACCATAAAAGGGACATGTGAAATAATTCTTGAAAGACTGGTTGTGCAGTGTTAATTTTCACCGTGCCCGAGCTACACTCGGGATGAGCCAGAATGGAACATTTCGCTTGCCCGAGTCCAGCTCGGGATAAGCCGGGAAGGGGTTAAATGACATTTTCTTATTATCTAAAGATTCTTTAATTTTGTCTTATGCTGATGACACATCTGTTTTTGTTGGGGAAAAGGATGTAGTTTCCTTGAAAACTAAAAGTCAGGTTTTATTAGAGAGAGTTATGTAATGGTTTTATGCCAATAAATTGTATGTGTTAACTACGACAAAACTAATTTCACTATCTTTCATTGGAAAAATAAAAAAATTAACAATTTTGAACTAAGTTGATTGGAAGAACTTATCAACATGTAGAGAATATTAATTTTTTGGGGATCAATTTCAAAATAATTCACGCTGGGATAATCACATTGATTTTGTTTCAAAAAAAGATTTCACGTAGTTTGGGTTTAATTACTTTTGGGTCAAATTTAGTTCCTTTTAATGTTTTGTTCATCCTACATTTTTCTATGATCTATTTAGTTATTAATTATGGCATACTTGCCTGGGGTCAAACAACTAAAAATAATTTAAACAGAATTAATGTTTTAATAAAAAGATTTCAAAGAATAGTTAATAGGGTTAATAGATTTGGTGACATAAATAGAAGTTTTTTAATGAACGCTGAACAAATTTATAATTACAATGTTGGTCTTTTTATGTATGATTCAATCTTTAATGGGTTTAATTTGGAAATAGTAGATATACGAGAAATGGCTCATAATTACCATACTAAGCGTCGTGATGATCTTTTACCAATTTTTACAAATTTATTATTCAATGGCATTAATTCCTATGCACCGAGATTCTGGAATTCTCTACCCAACAGCCTAAAATGCATAAACAGTAGAAATTTATTTAAAAAACGGTTAAAAAATGTTATACTTAGCTCCACTTAAACTTAAACTAATTTGTGAACACTAATTTATCCTCAGTGTTTTTCGGTAGCTTTGAATTTAAGTTTTTCTTTTCTTTGTTTATATTGTTTTTTTTTTTATATATGTGTATATTTTTTTTCTCTATTGTTTTTACTTTCCGTATATATGTTCTTATGAATTCAGATGCGTACTTTGTATTTCCCTATTCTTTAATTTGCCCTAAATGTTGTCCCTTTTTGAGTGATGGGAGCTCGTCAGGCTGTTTTTTTACAGCCTTTACTCCCATTTACTTAATCAGGGCATTTGGTTATGATGTATATACTTGACGTTTGTTTTTTTCCTGTATTTGTGCTTTATATATTGTTGTATTCGTCTTATGCTACGTCTATTTTTTGTAATGGTTTGTATTGCCTTGATTAAAATAAAATTGAATTGAATTGAATTGAATTGAATTGAATTGAACAGTTCATTTGACGTTTTTTTTAATCATATAATTAATGAAAACGAGTTAAAACAAGAAGCATGAATTACAAAATGCATTGTATCCATTCGTTTTGGACTGGTGCACCACACTATCACTTTCTCTGACATGCTCGATCATCTGATTCGTTGCAGATCGAACACATATGAGATCACTTGGGATGATAAGTTGGATAGTAAATGAGTTTGATCGAATAAGATGCGTGATTTCTGTAATTGTGTAACGAGATGACGTAGGACATTGTACAAGATTTTCATGCCTCATAAGTTGCCTGTATTACTTCATGTATCCCCTCAAGAGGAGAAGAGGAGACTAAACAAGGTACTAAAAGCTCCATTCATTTGGGATTTTCCCTATAAGAAATGATAATTCAGCTTTCATTTTATAATCATTTTCAAAACCAAACTATCCTTGATTTCCGTTTCTTGAAGATTTTCTCGTAGGAAGCATTTAACCATTTTATGCAATGTTAGTTCTTTTACATAATTAAAAATTTTACATTATACACTGGCGGAAAAAAAAATCCCAACACCAAGAAAAAATTGCCGTAGAGTAATGAAATTCGGGTAATGCAATTGTCCAGTTAACGTGTTTAATTGATTAAATGTACAAGATCACTGGGTAATTTAAGCTCAAGAAAATGCTGTGCAAATGTGAAATTATGTTAATTTAATAGAGGGTGTAACCTCCAGAATTTTGAAGGCAAGCCTGCAAGCGTGCATGCATTATGTCATACAGGTGCCGAATGTCACTTTGTGATAAGGAGTTCCATGCTTGTTGCACTTGCTGTGTCAATACTAGGACCGTCATTGCTGACTGTGGATGATGCTCGAGGTGCCATCCCATGATATCCCATACGTTATCAATTGGAGACAGACCTGGTGATTTTGCAGGTCATGGTAACATGTCGGCACTCTGTAGAGCACATTGCGTTGCAGCAGCGATGTGAGGGCGAGCGTTATCCGGTTGGAAAACACCCCCTTGAATGCTACTCATGAAGGGCTGTACTACTGGTTAAATTAACAGACTGACGACAAATTTTCAGTCAGTGAGTTTGGGATAACCACAAGAATGCCCCTGCTGTCGTAGGAAATTGCTCCAGAGACCATAACTCCAGGTGTGAGTCCCGTGTGTCTAGGCCGTAGACCGCTTGGATGCAGGCGGTCCTCTGGCCTCCTTCTGACCAATATACAGCCACCACTGGCACTAATTCAGAATCTGTTTTCATCAAAAATTACAACAACTCTCCCCTCCGACCTCCAGTGAGCTCTGTCGTGGCACCACTGCCGTCGGAAAAGGCAATGGTTTGCAGTCAATGGAATACCGGCTACAGGCTGCCTGGCTTGGAGCTGTCCTTGAAGTAAACAGTTTCTTGCCGTTCCTTGGGTCACGACGGTACCAACTGCAGCTCGAATGTCAACCGCAGATTCAGTACGATGCGCCACAGCCGTACGCAAGATTCGGCGATCTTCCTTCTCAGTCGTGCCACGTGGCAGCTCGGAACTCGATCGTCTTGAGGTAGTACCATCCCTTGCCCATAGCTTCCAATAATCATGCATGGTGGAAACATTCCCACCCAAGTCTTTCTGCAATATCGCGAAATGAAAATCCACCTTCTCGTAGCCAATTTGTGCAACCTCGTTTAAACTCGATGAGCTGCTGATAATGGCTTCTTCGTCTTCTTAAAAGGTATTCCTGGCTAACATGAACGCAATTCGTCCAATTTGACGGAAAAATAATACACACCAGCTTCACGACACGCTTTTAAAACAAGCCTTATTTGCATGTTCTGAGTGACGCCAGCTGCGCCACACTTATGCGCGGAACACGAAATTTCAATCGATGTCATCTTTCAGTTGTATAAACACGCCTACCAAATTTCGTTTATCTAACACAAGTCTTTCTTGGTGTTGGGATTTTTTTTTCCGCCAGTGTATTCAGCTGAAAGCTAATATGGTTGGGTTTAAGCTTTCATACCCCATTGCAATGCAGTCTAGTTCCAAATGAACTTTGATTGTTGTGGCGGAGGTAAACAACAACACTGAAGCCAGCAACTGTCTAAAGACTGACTTTAAAGAGATTGTGCGTGACCTTGAATGGAAAATGTACCTCTTCATTTTATATTCGGTAGCATCAAAGAAATCACGCGGGACACCAAAAAATTTTATGAACTGAGTACGTAAAAAAATAATTTTCTTGCTGATATTTCCTTTTTTAACCGAAGCTGTCTGTTTCCGACCCAAGGTCACGTGCCATCTTTCCGTGGTCAAACTTTACCGAACCCCCAAGCGGACAGTTTTTCCAGCTCTTATCAAACTGGTGCTTCTTCTGCGTTGAAAAAAGTTCAAAAGGGAATCAGTATGTTGCAAACTCCTGTTCTGCCCTTGTGACATTCTTTAAAAGAATGATTCAATGTCAAGGTGTTGGCAGAAGGTTTGTTCTCAATTGTGAATATAAGTTCAAGCACATTCCGTACTTTCAACTCCAATTTTGGGTGCATACATGATTTTTGTCAGACTTGTGCTAGTTCTCATCACAGGATTAAATTACAGTTAAAAATCGGCTGTTTACAACTTTGGTTACATCATAGTTTAAAGATTTTGATTGCAATTATGATTATAGGTGTTTAAAATATCTAGATTACAATTATGGTTGTAATTACATAAAAACGTAATCAAGTACAATAGAGTACGATTACGCAGCCGCAGTTACTTCAATCTTGATACATATTACTTTATATGTATGTATTATTTTCCTATTTTGAAACTTTGAATGATTTTTACCATGTTCCGGAGAATCTATTGCTATTATGACAGCATCTGAAACTTTGAACAAAATGTATTAATGTTCAATAACTAAACAGCTTAGCACTACTCTTCAAAACTAAAACAGTTATAAAAAGAAACAAAGTGAAAGTAAAAATCATCACTTTTCATAATTTTTATTTTTTAAATTTAAAATTGAACTAAAAGAAATGTTGCATTTTTCTTCTGAGAGAAAAAAAATCTTTTTTTTTTAAATATTATTTTTCACGCTTTAGAAATTCATGGTTAAAATGCACGCATATTTGAATTCTGCATCCATAAAAATGAATGTACGGTCCAATTACTTTTGGAAATACCCATTTTCATTTTTTTAAAAATGAGAATTTAATGACAGAGACGTGTTTTATTTCTCGAAAATAAATTTACGGTAAGTGCACAACATTCAAAACTTTTGTCACATGTTAAGGCTTTTCTCTGAACATTTGTTTTTTAAAAACATGCATATTTTAATCCACTTTTTTTTTTTAATGTTAGTTACGACATTTATGGTTTTTTAATTTAAGTCTGGAAAATTAACAATGATAAATTAAGAACTTCAGCATGAAATACATTAAATAAAGAGATGTCTTTTTTGTTTTTTCTGTCTGTCATATGCATCTTTGTATTTTAGTCTCAGACCAAAATACATTCTTAAGGAATTTGTTTTTTAAACATTTAATTTGGATTCATTTTAGAAGCTGTAATAAAAAGATCTTAAGACAAAACCAGCTTTAAGCATGTTTTTATACGAATAATATAGAATATATTACGTTTGAGGCTTTGAAGGTTTGCCGAAATATATGCCAAAATATTTCATAAAAATCTTTCACTTAGTGTTGAATTAAATGTAATACCATTTTTACTTTTGAACAGTATTTTGTGCCATTTAAAGTCTAATCAATTAGATTCAAAAAGTGAACTCACTTTCGTGTAAGCATTATTTAAGGAGGTCTGGGACACAAAAATCGTCAAATTTTACATTTTTTGTTATTATTTCAAAAATTTTTCTGTTTCCTTCTCTTTAAAATGAGGTTTGAATCTTGTTTATATCTTAGTTAGAACAGAAGATATGATAATTTTTGTTGAGTGTTGTTTTGAAAATGTAGCCGTCAGACAACTGTTGTCACGGCAACGACTTCCCTTAAAATGCATTTTTCGCCCTGGTGTAATTTTTCCGTTTTTTTTTTTAAATTCAAATTCTTATGACTCAAGAACTAATAATGATAACATTCTGAAATTTGGAGAACATTTTTTTCAAACAGTTTACTTGAATTTTTATTCGGCAAATTTGAAAAAAAAAATTTTGTTCAAAAAATATCATTTTTTGAAAAAAAGTACCTTTGAATTTTTCGAAATTTTTGCTCAAATATTTTTAATTTTTTTTAAAAATTATTATTTTTAAATTTGCCGAATAAAAATTAAAGCTTATATATTTGTGTTCACATATATGAAAAAAAAAAAAAAAGAAAATTGATCAAGAATATTTTAAGTTTTTGCGATTTAAAGCGACCGTCCTTTTTTTGAAGAAAAATTTAATTAAAAAATAATAAATTTTTTTTTGTCATGCTGTTATGATTTTGCTTATTAAACAGATGGTGAATCAGTGTAAAAAATTTCAAAATTCTAAACTGTTTAATAAAATTTTTTTCAAGTTGTGTCCCAGACCCCCTTAAAATGTTTTTATTTCTTTGTGCACACTAGTGGGGTACATAATACCCCCGCAACCTCCGCGGCGTGGGGGAACGCACGATCCAGAAAAATAACACTATGAGTCGCACGCACTGAAAAAAAATTGTTAAATAATTTTCTTTTAAGAGGGGGGGGGGGGGCGCACATACAAATCTTGCGTTAGGGCGCACCTGAGTCTATTAATGCTACTGGTGCGTTAATAGACGCTTAAATGAATTAATTCATTTAAGAATGAATGTTTGATTAGTAAGGGACTTTAATTTGGATGAAATATGCCCCTTTTGCCTTTTTGATTGTCTTCAGAATATTTTTTAGCAGCGCTAGTTTAGAAAAATTTCTAATGGTGATTTTGATAGCTGTCGAAATATACACACTGTAGAATTTAACAATGACGCTTTAAAATCACTGGTGAAATTTGATTCATAGCAGAGTATTCCAGCAGTAGCGAATATTATCTTCTTGCAAGTTGGTCAACAGTTCAAAAACATCTTCAAGACATCGAGAAGGTTCACATGACCTTTAACTCGGATTACACATGTATTGTCGGAAATGAGAAAAGGACAAGATTTACAATTTCGCAACAAAGCAAGTAAAGGCAGATAAACTCAGAGGTTTTACCACATCACTCATCTTTTCTAGACATAGTACCATCCGATTTAAATTTTATTTATGTTAGAAACAGTACATTATCATAGCCCATTTCCTAAAGATTAAAATTTTCAAAAATATTGATGATGTGCAAGCTCACCAATAATAATAATTTTCTTCAAAGGACAAAAATTTCATGAACAGGTCTTTGTTAGGTTTTGTATATTTATTTACAGATCTTTTTTTAAACTTCAATTTAGCACAACAACATTAACAGACTCTACTATTATGTTACTGTTACTTGAGATTATTACTGATATTTTCACCGAAAAAATATTGCTTAAATATGCTGATCTTTTGTATCTTTTTTATTCTGTTGTAACCAAGAGGACAAGTTGATATTTTCCATCAAGTATTTTTAACCCGGTACAAAAAAAAAAAAAAAAAAAAAAAAAACACTGAAGCACATTTTCATATTGAAAATATTCCTTCTTTTGAGACCCCACCCCCACCCCTCTTTCGGAATCCGCGTTTGAGCCCCTCCACTGATTTTTGAAGCCCTGTTCTCCTGCTGGTAGTAATTTTTTCAGAGGTAGTGGTACGCAAAGAAATGTCTGGAATAGCGTTCAATAATTTTTCACTATTTTTCACCGATTATTACGATTACTAGTAATATAAGCCGTACGTACAAGATAAAATTATGTGAAATCTCATTTTCTTAGTTTAAAGTTAACTTAATTTAAAGTTAGCAGCTTATTTTGAGCAATTTTGCAATTCGAAGTATGCATCTAGGACGAATGGTTGAGAAATTCTCTGAAGGTTAAAAGGGAACACTCTCTCTGCAAAAATGGATGCATTTTTGTAAATGTGTGTGTTCCTTGCACAAATCCAATTTTCGTCTGATCTTTACCAAATTTGGCACATCGGTTTTTTGATGCTCTAAAATTCACTCAGGAGTGGAAGTAGTCCCCTATGGGGGGCGTAACCCCCAGGGAAGAATTCTTTTTAAACATCCAGTTTACATCAGATATTTGCCAAATTGCGCACACAGGTCCTTTGATGCTTAGGAATTCACAAGGGGATTTTTCGTTCCCCAGGGAGGGGGGGGGGGTGTTTTTAACTATCTCCATAGTTGTTTTCCTTATATAAATTCGTAGTTTACATCGGATCTGTGCCAAATTCAGTACAGAGGTTCCTTGATGCTCAAGAATTAAAAGGGAACCCCCCCCCCCCAAGCTGGGTGAACCTCAAGTTGAGGGGGCTTGCCGGAAGATCGATGAAACGGAGTGTTTACGCCCATAAATAACAATGACAAAAATTTTTAAATTAAAAAAAAACCCCAGAATCCTTAATTTAAATTTCGAGTCATAAAACTGCTCTTTTCTACACATTTTCGGAAATGTTTGCATTTTTTTTTCTTTTTTAAGCCTGATCGTTGAAAATGCATCACTTGACAGAACTTTTATTTTCAAGGTAGACTGTGCAGCTAGTTCTTAATATATTTCAAAAGTTAAAAATATCTGACAGTTCTTTCTTGCTCAAAATTGCTCTTTAAAATCTTCCCATCTCCTTCTCTTTCATTTCGGGAAACGTGTGAGTTGCAAACAAATGAAGTGTTTGCTTTTCTTGCGCATCAAGAATAGATATCGAAAACGCACGCTAACTTTCGATCAGTTTAAGGCGGAGAAATATATGTTCTCCAGCATGCAACGAAGTCAAACATCGAGTGCGTGATAAATTTACTACCTTATGATCTTATGCTCCACGGTTTCAAGTTTACGTTGAATATTCTCTTATTTCTGTGATTGTGAAGATTACATTATATAAATAAATACTATACAACTCAAACATTCAACTACTTATCATGTAGTAACTGTTAAACATTATCCAATCTTTTCCCCTTCAGTCAGAATTATGAAATAGTTAAACAAAAATTTTTTTCATTTGGTAGACAGAGTATTATGCCTAAGAGTATCTTAAAAATAAAATTTTAAGTTTTTTAGTAAAAAATTAAAAGAGCTATGATATGCTTAGTTTTCCAGACATATATTTTAAAACAAATACTTCAGTAAAAAAAGCGATGAAACATCATACAAACGTCATTGTAAAATGTTCTCGAAACAGTAATACAATATAATATTAGTGCTTGAAATGATAAATCAAAGTTTATACATTTTTTTTAAAAATCAGGAAACAATAATAAAAAAATAACTTACCTTAGCGACGAGAACCCATAGTTGGAAACACGAGTAAAACATTATCTCTCAATTCACATTTGGGGATGCTGCCAATCCCAAAATGAACATTTTTGGCATGGCTAATAAGCTGAATGTAAAAAGTCAATTAAAAAAAATAAATAAATAAAATCAAGTAATTAAATTAATTATTATTATATGACTAGAGCAGCTGTTCAAAGTTCCTGTCCGGTATACTGGTCACCCAGTCTGAAGTGGTTAAAATAGTCCGGTATACTGGTCACCCAGTCTGAAGTGGTTAAAATAATTGCATTACTATTTTATTGGGTTGTTTAAAATCCTGGGTTTTGATAACAGGACAGATTATTGTTTTCCAATGTGAAGCTTTATTATGTATAAAGGAAGAGTGAGAACACAGAGAGTAAAATTTGAAAATTGAAGTTGTACTTTAAAAATGGTAAAAATTTAGATTCAAGTGGGGTAACTATCGAGTGCTCTCCATAACTTATTGGGCAACTGGGTAGCGTAGTGGTTTGGCGTGGGCTTCTTACGCAGTAGGTCGCGCTTCCAAGCCCGGCACAGGTCAGCAGATTGTTAAATTTCAGACAATCGTCTCTGCCCATTCCGCACTATGGTTAAAAAAAAGCCCTTGAGTATTTTTTTCCGCTTTAACACTCTTGAAGTCCAACTGCAATATTGCATCCTGAGAGTAGGTTCCACTACCCGGTGGGTATCTGGGTACCAAAAGTCTGAAGTGACAATGGTGATCGGTCAAAAGTGATGCCAAATGAAAGAAAGGATCCCTGACTATGGTGAATATAATAGGTCTCCAAATGACAAGGAACCAACACGTAGCCCCACTTCAGAAACTAAATATGCTATTGGCTTAAAACTGTTACAATTGACATTCGTAATAAAAATTGCTTTTTCTGCTCGTTGTGACAAAATTTATTATTTTTCTGGGATATCAGCTTAAGTATTACAGGACGAGTTTGTGTCTCAGACCCATAAAGATGATTTTTGGGGACAATTTGCAATAAAATAAGTGCATTTCAAAGGCCTGGAACTGCGACATTTGTTTAAAAATTGAAATCTCTATGTCTAGATAGTTTGTATATAGGTTTTGTGTATAGCAGTTATGATGTAACTTCAGTAACATTATTTATACATCTCTCTCATTATTTGTTTACGCCCAATAAGTAGCAGTCTGAAACTTAACTTGCCAAACACTTTCCAAATTTAATTAAAAAGTAAGATTTTAGATCTAACACAAATCGGAGCAATGATTTCAGCAATTTACGTGACATATTACCGATTTTCGCTCATTTTTTCGTTCAGTTCTAGTATCATGATATAAATGCAGAAAACTGATAACAGATATATTATTCCGGACGTTTTTTAAAAAAAGTTTCAATGGCATAATGTTAAAAAAAAATAAAAGCAATATTAGTCAGATATAAATTTAGTTTAAAAATGTTTCTTTCTATTTTCATTTCACATCTTTAGAAACAAGATTTAAAGGCTTGTGCAGTAATTTAATCAAAATGTATTTCCTCTTTGGATGGTATAGAAGTTATAGATACATGCATTTTTTAAAATCAAGAGGGGCATATTTTGATATTATTTGATGCATAAAATTTTTACGACAAAATATCAGCTTCTAGCTCTTTCAGTTGCATTAGAAGATGGATTTTGAATTTTATGGTATTGATACATACCATTTCGGAATGTTTTATTGAAAAATGGTAACTTCTGGGAAAAATATTTGTTGCTTTAAGAGACTAGCTATTTTATAAATATGCTCTAAAGTTTGATTGAAATATGTCAAAAGAAGGCATGCTTACGATGTGAAACGTTGTATAGCCATGATCTGATACTTATTCACTCATTTATCCCACCATCAGTTTAGTCATTTCGTTTTGTCACAATACTGAAATTTATAGCAGAAAAAAAAACATAAAAGTAAAATAAAAGATAGTTAAGTATTACTGGCTGTAAAAACATGTCTTGGGTAAAAAATGTTTTTCTCTTCGTATATTTTGTTCTATTACTCAATACTGAGTAACATAAAGATCAATTTATTGAATTCTTCCTCACTTATTTTGCTTTAACTAAATCACATTACGATCAATCGAAGAAAACAAGTCAAGAAATGGTAATATTTAGCTCTTCAAAATATTTTTTTATAACTCTGGAATAAATGGAAGGTCAAAAAAAAAAAGTTAGATGTGAGTGTGACTCTGTTGTAACTCAGAAATAAAATTGTGCCAATGTTTGACTGTTCACGCAAAGGCAGCAACTCGACGTCGTTTAAACTGATACACGCTTTGAAATCGCTCTGCTAAAGGTACTTTTCTCCTCCTAGCCTCACCTGTTAGTGTTGCGCATTAGGTTCCTCTATACTGGGTTGACACTGCCTTTTCTTCCTCTGGTATGCAATTTTTTTAACTTCGTCCTTAATTTTTTTACAACAGTGTACATATAACCTTCTGCCGATATACAAGAAAAGTAAGCGAAGAACAATTTCTTAACATACCAATATCTAAAGCATAACATATGGCGCACAGTAACAGTTGC
>JAXGGA010009077.1:0-53271 GCA_038373865.1 Uloborus plumipes
TATAAGAATCTACGAATAATAGTTAAACTGAAATAATAATTAAAACCCTTTTCCTATCAGGGTTATTCTTCTTGAATTTTTTAAAAATTAAATTTGTCTATATTTTTTTCTCCAAAATGCTTTTAAAAGCTGTTTTGTGATAATAAATTCATAGATTTTAGGGGGAAAATCACAATAATAAAAAAAGTATATAAATTAAGAACTATCATTTTTCATAATTGAATTTCGAAAGAAAAAAGTTTTTCTACCTAACTTCAAGAAGAATTTTTTCCTTTTTTTTTCTTTTTTTTTTTTTTTTCAACACGGATTTTTTTTTTTCTTTTTTTTTCATAGAATTTTTTTCCTTTTTTTTTATTTTTTTCAAACACGGATTTTTTTTTCATAGCAAAATTACTTTTTAAATATTTTTTTTTTCTGAAAGAAAAAAACTAAAAGAAAAAAACTGAAAGAAAAGCAAAAACACATAATGACAAATATTTTAAAATGAAATCAATTCTTTTATTAAATCTTAATCCAGGGTTTTTTTCTTTGCGAATGCAAAGAACGTTTTACAATTTTATGTCCGCGAAACAATTTTTTATTTACATCTAAATTATCAGGAAACTCCAAATCTTGCAGTGCATTAAAAAATACAGTTCGTCCGACTGGTTCTTTTTTTCTATTGCGAAGTAAATCATTCACCAAAGTCACAATATTTGATCTTGGAATAACTTGATTTGAGTAAATTATTTCTCCATTTTTTGTCCAACGCAGTGAATCTTGTTTTTCCAGAAATTTAAAAATTTCCTTTGCTGTTTCTTTGTATCGAAATGGGGCAGCATGCATAATTTTATCTTCCACAGAGCTCTCTGTCTTAACATCCTCAGGAAAAGAAGTCTCTTCCACAGGAGCATCCTCCCGTTTTTCATCATCATTTTGAGGGGCAGCGAAGGAGTTCAAACTGTTTTCTTGGGGTAGCTTCTCTGCTGTGGTATATTTCTGTAAAATCTGTAAGTACAGAGTGGCTTTTTCACCTTCGGATAGGTCTTTATTCTGAAGAATACTTTTCATTCGCTGATCAAGCTCGGTCAAATGTTCTACTAATTCTGCCCTTTCTTCGGGGATCAGAATAAACTTTTTACTGTTTTGCATTGATTAAGGAGCTGATAACTGAAATAGCCGCAGGTAATAGTAGAGAAAGAAATCCGTCTCCTCTTTGAACAAGGATTTTGCGTTTTTTATACAAAGGTAGTTTCTTATCTGAAAGTTTTCTTAAACACCTTTTATAGCAACTAAGCTTCTCTTTTTGAATTTTTGTGAGAGGTACGTTTCCGTGAAGAACGTTTAATACGCACTCACACAAAGCTTTAATGATACTGTTGGAAGCTTTTTGGATAATTTGCTTAGGATTTTTACTTTTCACGATAAGTTTTAGGAGCTCCAAAGTTTGATCTGAACACGCAGACATCATTAGAAAGAATGAGGATCTTCAACTTCGTCTCTAGTATTAGTACTATGCAGTAAAAACTCTGAGAACGCAATGGCTTTTACTACTGCACAGTGAGAAAAATTAGGTGGGTGAACTGAGCATACGCTACGTACAGGAATCAAATCTTGAACTTTTGGGCAGTTTAATTCTTCCAAATTGTGACATGTACGTCCAGTCAAAAATTCCAAAAAACTTTGTTTTTGTAGTCCTTTCACATAGATATTCGGAAACACTTCGAACAGAAGAAGCAAAATGTATTTGCATTTTGAATATGGTAATTGGCCTTCACTCCAGTTCATCAAGTGGATATTTCTTGTTACCCATGAGTATTGGTTTTTTAACCGAGGCGTTAAATCTTCAAAAGGTAAATTGAGTTATTCATGAGTTTAAAGAAATTCTTCTCAAACTCGTTTGCAGCAGACGCACGAAATTGAGTGTTCAATTCAATGTAGGTTTTCAGCCATGGAGATTGTGCAAATTGCAGAATTCTATGGACAGCAGTGAGTTTGAGTCCATGCTTTAGGTAGAATTGCAAGTTCCTGTAGTGCAGCACGTACCTGTTTTTATGAGATAATGTTGTCAATAATCTCTTTTCTTTACAACCAGGAGGTTTCTCAGTTATTGGAGCCAGAGGTAGGTCGGAGTGGGCATCGTGCAGATCTTCGTTATATTCTAAATCGACTTCCAAGATGTACCCAACCAAACTGTCACTTGGAGTATTTAATACATCCGTCATCGGGTCCACCCACTTGAATTCTCCCAGGGGTAAATACTGGGACATGGCCCATCCATACAAATTATTCGCGTCTAAATATAGCAAATAACTTGATGGCTGGGTTTCATCATAATTAGGCATATACGAATTATTAGCCTTCGCATAACGGTGAGAGCATTGGGAAATTCCACCGCGGATACCATTTTCTACGAACATCAACATGTCGTAGTCCGTAATTAGTTCTAGCTGAATACTCGTCTTCTTGAGCATAGCTTCCCAAGAAAGCCCTGGAGCAGTATAGTACCATAACGGATCTAGACCATATGTTTTCATACAGACGTGTCTAAAATTTTCAAAAATATCTGTTAGCTGAAGGACGTCTGTTTTGACGTACAAATCTGCATACTCTCCTAAAGTTTTCAATTGGAATGCGTTCCATACATTTTGAGCATGTTCGTAATCAGATAGTGATATTTCGGTTTCATTTAGCCGGTTATAAAAAGCACTTGGTGGTGGCAATGTAGTGTCATTAAACTTATCAGGATGGTTAACATAGTCATAGGGAAACACGCCTTTACGAAGCAACAGTGAAATCTGTGAATCCGGGAAATATTTTCTTAAATGAGTGAATTTGTCAGGAGATAAATTTTTAGTAAGTTGTTCCAAGCTACTCGCCATAAATCTAAATGAGTCCAAGAACCTTAGACTTAGCCCGTTACTTATTTGCTTTGAAAAGGATATATATTTTTCCGTATTTTCAGGTATCACGGTAATGTTCAAATCATCCCCGCCTAAGAATTTGATGAATAAATGGCTGTCATATCCGGATAAGTTATGAAAAACGACAGGAACGAAATCAGGTACTCTAGCCTTTAAGTTGCAGGAATTACAAGCCGCCCCTCTATACTTTTGAGTAAGGTGGCAATGGTCTTTAACCTAGAAAGAAAAAGGGAAAAAAGTTATATTTCATCTAAAATGCGGAAATAAAGCAAAAATATGAATATATACTATGAACGTTAATCTAATTCAAAATTACTCTAATTTATTTAATAAATATAATTTAATTAATTTACATACCTTATAATTTTCAGCCGTGAACTTTTCTTCACAAATGTAGCACTTTTCTGCTGCGTCAAAGGTCTCCAATTGATGAGGAGTTAAATCTACCATTGGCTTTGGATTTCTATACAATTCCCCTATTTCGTTACCTTCTTTTTGCATTTGGTCCATAAATATTTTAGCAGCATCTTCCCCGCGGTAAATAAATGGTGGCTTATAATGTCCCCCAATATATGACACGTAATAACAAAAACTTACAGCTTCGTGTTTTTGATATATTTCTGTGTGCGATTTTTCAGAGTTTGGAGGGCAAGAGTTTACAGGTCGTGTGATGCATTCAAAGTCTGCATAAATTACAAATGGTACGCTTTGTGTATGTTTAATTTTTGTGAATCTCAACCATTTGTCTTTCGGCATTTCAACTCGGATGGCTTCATGCTGATTACAACTTAGTCTATGTCGTTGTAAAATCTCTTCCGTCGTAAAAAACTGCAGACATCTTCGACAGATCAAGTGCTTACTTTTGTGCTTGGAATATTGTCTTGTTACCAATCGCGACAAATTCTTTATCCATGCATAATGCGTCGTAGAGGAATTTGTTAAATAAATTAAATCTATATGTTTCTCCTTTTCTTCTTCTGTGATGAGGAGCGGAAAAACTTTAAAATCTTCTGATAAACCATATACATTTATGGATAGATCATTTAGCTTTTCAAATTTGCTTACATCTCTGAGTTTCACGGGGAACTCAATACCTGTAAAATTCAAAGTATTGACATATTTTTCATACTGCTGTGTTCTATAACAGTGGGAATGACGATCTGCTGGGTAAAGGGCTGACAAAACAGACCACATGAAGCATTTGTTGTCGGTATTTTGAACGTTAATTATTGCTTTTTTTTCTTTAATGAATGCAGGGAGCTCGATAAAATTGGAGCCTCTTAGTGGATTGTACTTATTTAATCTTACTTCTAGTGTATCCACACTGTCCAATGTCCATCCAGAATTCGTATTTTCAAACTCATCTGCCTCTTTTAATAACTTGTCTACAATCTCATCATAAAGCTGTTGAAGATCAGTTGATAGCAGTACTTCCTTATTTTTGGTTTTAAAATTTATTTCCTTGCGCACGATGCCGTTTGGTGATACTTTTTTGTAAAAGCAAATCAGCCTGCAATTTACTTTTAACTCATGTTGCAGTAATGTTGTTGACAGCAGTTCGATAAAATCCTCTCTTCTCGAATCAAGAAATGGTTTTAAATCGAGAGCATCTCCCTCATTTTGAAACAAAACATTCCTCAACCGCTTTTTACAGGCAGAAATTTCCGTTTTGGCTGAAGTAGAAGTTGATGCCTGAGCGTTATCGATTCTTCGACGTTTCAAAATTGGGCCTTCTTTAGTGTCGGCTTTGCGTTTGTGACTAATGCTATGCCGCCGAAGTGCATCATTCCGATTAAAAGATGCAGAGCATTGTGAGCAAGTTAAGTTTATGCCCCCGTGTTTGCATCTCTGATGTCTTAACATATTATAACGCCGGGTAAAATGTTGATTACATTCTGAACATGTGAATTTTTTTTTATTCCCCTCCTGAGATAACTCTTCAAAGTTGGAATCTAATTGGGATGTTGTTAAATCCCCGAAGTCAGCTATTGCCAACACCTCATCATTCAAAGGCATTGGATGGGTTTCAAATTCCTTTTCTACTTCGTCCATATTACCTAAAAGCTGAAAGGTTTTAATTTCCTCAACTATATTTGGCGTGGTATCTACTTTTCCACAGTACTCAAGATAGAGCACCTCCTCAGAAGAGAACACCTCTCAGTCAACTGTGCCTCATTTTAACTACGCTGCCTCCTTTTATTGTAGAAAAGAGAATTTCTTCTAAGCCAATCAGCATTCATCTCTCAACCAGCCTATTCGCTTTGCATGACGTCAGTAACTGGAGATAGCCGGATTCGTTGCAGATACAGGTCAAGTAGTAGATGATGTCATTATCTACATGTAGCGACATGAAGGAACAAGTGACGTAATCGATTTCTTGTCCTGTTTCTGTTAGTGGTATGGGATTTAAACCAATAGAACTTGATTATTTTTAAACAAGTTTAAGTTAACTAAGTAAAATAATTAAAAAATGCATACTTAATAGGTTGAATTAATTTATGAATTTTATTTTACTTAAATTATTTTTCTTTCTAATGAATTATATTCATTTAATTTTAAATTTCCCGTATTTTTTTCTATTTCGAACCGACTGTTAACATTTTATTTTGAAATGCGTGTATAGATTAATGTTAGTATTATGAGTTTCAAACATTCAGCATTCATTATATATATTTTTTTAAATCATTGTTCTAAACTTTTCTATAAAAGGCTCTAATTTTCATTGAACTTTCACTATTTTTTTAAGCAAAAAACTATTTCATTTATATATAAATTTTTTCCCAATAAATTTAAATATATAGCAGTTTTGGCAGAAGAATGTTTAGCAGAAATTTATTGTCAAAGTTGGATATTCCGAAGAGTTTTTTTTTATTTTTTACTTTCACTCTTTATGCCACAAATCACATTATCAGCGCTAAAAGTATTCCTTCCTTCAAATTTTTTCAAACAAACAGATAATAAAAGCAAAACTAAGACATAATAAAATATTTATTAAATTTAAATTGAAAATTTACAGAAAGCATTTCTTGCTAGTTCAATCATACTGGGTAAGTTTACCGATTCCAGAAATTTGGAAGTAACGAAACTTAACATATCGTGTTCAGGTAGGGGCTTCAGTGGAAATTCGCATACTTTTTTATAAAATTGTTCAGCGATTACGTGAGGTTTCATATCCAGGATGCTTGAATTGAAGGCTTTCATAGTATTGTCTGCCAGCTTGGTCTCATCATCGGTTTCCAACGGGTTGAGTAAACCGTTTCTTGAGGCAATGTCGGAGAAAAATATGGATTTTAGCATGAATACTAAAGCAGAATCTACCTCCTCTAATGAAGCATTTTCGGGAGCTTGATCTGGAGCCTGATGTTTAGATATTAGTTCAAAAACATCTTTAAATGAAATATTGCGATTTTTTTCTTGCAAAGCGCAGGTCAAAATTAAATTTCCTAGATAAAATAAGGAGTTCCATTGTTCGTTGTCTAGCGTTATACTTCTGGAAAATTTCGTTCCGCTTCTGCACGTGATCTCACGTTTTAAAGTTACAGCGGTATCGGATAAATCGAAAACAATTTCTTTACCGTTCTCTGGATCTTTAACACCGAGCTGAGTTTCGGAATATATACAAATAAGATCATTCTTAGGCTTGAAAGGGACGTCTAAAAAGAATTCTGCCCACGGGTTTTCTTCTTGGATACATTTTTCCTTCAGATGTTCGCACTCAAGTACGATCGAGAATTGAAGAGGTGAAAGTGTTATTCCTTCTTTTGTTGGATAATATTTTCCTCCTAACTTCGTGTATCGACGAATGTGTATCAAAGGTTGTTTCTTAAAGCAATTTGTGTTAACAAATACATCATTTCCTAATGAAAAATGCTTTTTTAGTTCAATATCAAAACTAGTTTTTTCTGTCTCGTCGAATTTTCGTTTTAGAGAAGTCATTGCTGGAGAAGTTATTTTGAAGATGAGCTCGGGGAAGGGAAATGTGAAATGTAGTGAGCACACCTTTCTTTACGGAAGAACTAACTGAATTTTACTTTGCTACAGCTTATATGGTCGAAAACCTAGAAGCTGATTGGTTCTTGAAAAATGACGTCATAAGCTAGAAAAGTATTTGATTGGTTGTTTAAAACTACACTAGCGCCTCATAGTGGCCAAAACTCATGTCAAGTTATAACATGAAGTAACTTGTATAAACAAATGCATAAATCATTCCATGCGCATACAAAACCACACATTTAGTATTGGTTAAGTAAGTGATGTATGACTGATATTTCTTTCCACTGCAGAAATTTAATTAAAACGGTTTTCTTAAATTGATATGAAATTTTTTACGTAACTTTGTGTTTTGAATCAAGCAAATACATTTAAAATTCTGAACATTTCTTTAATGTTATTGAAGTTCTAATAATGCATATCGCTCTCGAAAGAAATACGACCAGTTCATTAGGGAAAATAAAATAAATAAATAAATAAAATTAAATAACTCATTATAGACCCTTTTCACCATTATATGCTTTATCTTGTTTGCATTATGATGTAAGGTAATCACACTTAAGTTCCACTTGAAAGTACTGAAAAACAAATGCTTTTTTATTATAAAATAATTTTTAAAAAATGGATTTTTTTTCTTTTTCTATTTTTGAGGGACAAAATATCGAATTGAATTTGAAAAAGAATTGTTCCTTTACCCACAGTGTAACTGAATAACAAACAGAAAAAGAAGGAAAAACAAATCTATCCAAATGCGTATGTGTATGTATGCGTGAATTCTATTTTTAAAAATTGTTGTGGTCCTGAAAAGGACCTTTTTTTTTATTTGAGATCATGATCTCAAGACCATGATCTCAGAGTGCCATATCCTGTAGGATGGACACTATTTGGGTCATCTGGAAGCCTATGAGCCGTTTTTCGCCGATGCTTAGGCCATTTGTACTTCGACATGTCCCGGGGAATAATTTCCTTCCCGTTAATCGAAAAAGGCCTTACTACAGCGGTGGGCTTCATAGTAGTCCAAAAATAGGAGTGATTCTTGCCGAATAGACCATCTTCTTTTATAACTAGTGAACGCGTCATGTCATCGAACAACTCTGGACATGATAACATTTCGCCCCCTTTCATCCTCTTAGTACAATACGACAACTCACTCCGCGAAGCCGGCAGGTAATTTCAAGTTCAGACGCTTACGCTTGAATGATGATACCGAAGAGCGAAATTCCGAGACTCTTCTCCCCCACCGTTTGGCAAGAAGGAAGGAAATATGATAATCTGCTTTACTCAAGATGGGGTTTATTAATATCGGACAAGTATATTGTTTGAAAAAAAAGAACTCATATTCACATGGAAATGAAACTCGTTTTCACAATCGACTATTTTTTATAATAACGGATTTACGCTATTTTTTGCTTATTTTTGCTTTTTTAAAATCATTTAATGTATTTAAAAAACTAATGAAAGTTAAGTAATACTCATGAATTTTTCTATTTTAATACGATTTAACTTTTTAATGTTGAGTGCATAATTATCGAATGAGTTTGTTATAAAACGGACTCAGCAATTCAGGAAGTTATTTATAATGGCTAGAAGTTTTCATTCTGTTAGACTTGATTAGATAATTTAAAATAATTTTGTGTTTTTAGTACCATTTAAATATTTTTGTTCTTCAGAACTATTATGTGTTAGCACAGTTCAAAATCAACATAAATACAGTTCATGCAAAGCTATCTTTCTTTTAATGATTAATTTTCTAAAATTTCTTCATGAGCTGGATCCCAAAAGTAAATAAAGGTACCTCCACAGAGCTCGTAGTAGTTGAAATATGGGGACTTCTGCGCTGTGGAGTTTACTCTGACAACGCTCACCCTGTGGAGTCGACAGGGTGGGCGTGGTCGGAGTAAACTCCACGGCGCAGAAGCCCCATATTTCAACTACTAATGTTAAGTTATTCAAGAAGTCCAAACTAAACGAACCTGCGTCAACATCGGTTTTTTAACTGCAGATCTCTTTCTCGATTATCTTTGGATCCAATATGAGTTTACCTAAATTTACTGCATAAAAATTCAAGCAAGTTAAATATGAAAGGAAAGCAAGTTGATGAAAAACTAATATCAACTGTATTCTCGTACATAGACATGCTTAAAGTTTCAATGAATTCCAACCATTATTTATTTTATTTATTTTTTTATGTTCTTGAAGCAGGAATATTTTAATTGAGTTCTTTTTCAATGTGTAAATGC
Source organism: Uloborus plumipes (assembly GCA_038373865.1). Taxonomy (NCBI): domain Eukaryota; kingdom Metazoa; phylum Arthropoda; class Arachnida; order Araneae; family Uloboridae; genus Uloborus; species Uloborus plumipes. The sequence continues at coordinate 9,134 of JAXGGA010009077.1, forward strand.
ACATAAAAAGAAGAAAATAATCGCAAATTAATTACATTAAAAAAAGCACAAAATAAAATTTCAATTAGAATGAGGTAACATAAATAATAATCAAATGACGTAAAAATTATTTCCGTTCTATACTGTACAGAGTAATTGAACTGTAAAAATATATTATTTTCCCCTGAAAATCCATTTTATGAGTAGCCGTTTCCAAAAAGAAGGAAAAAACTAAATTTTAAAAGCTTCATTGGAAAAGAACTTTTGCGTTTATTTTTTATTTGTTAACTGACACAATAATAAATAACAGCAGTTACAAGATTTACAGTAAAAATAAGGATCCTGCCCAGCAATAAACGTTTCGATGAAAAATAAAAACGTTTGCACTTTTATCATGCGTTTTATCCCTTTTCCTTTGAATTCAATTAATCACTCACACAAACTTTTGCGCAAATACATTAAGTCTACAGGAATGGCAGTTTGATTTTTATTCAAATTTTCTCTCTTGGTGTGGTGTTCGACTCCTCCCCTGGCCTCAGGTGTAATTTCCTTCCCTTTGTAATGTACATCTATCTTTCTTGTGGTTTTCATGGAGATTCTATGTTCAAAGTTCTTTGGTGTATGCAGAGCCGATTACTGCACTGAGAAGGTGACGCGCAGTATCTAGAGAAATACGTTTCTGAGATATTTGATGAAAAGCGTTGTGGTATTTCATACTAACAATAAATAAAGTGTTGGAATTTGATGCGGGGTTTTTTACTTCCTTTTACGTAGTAAAGGAAGTATTGTTATCGAGAAAAAAAAAATTCACTCAAATTTGGGTCTAAGTTCATCAACAGATGACAAAAATAAAAAATAAAAGAAAAAGAAAGAAAGAAAAAGTTTCAGATACTGCGCTTTACCTTCTTGTTGCAGTAATCAGCACCACATACCTCAAAGAACTTTTAATATAGAACTTGCAAAAACATCACAAGAAAGATATACATCAAAAAGAAAAGGAAATTGAGGTAAGGATATAGAAGTCAAACGCTACATCGAGAGAGAAAATTTTTTTAAAAAATGCAATTCCTGAAAAAGTTCAGAAAAACTGGTTGAATTCCATAGTAGAGGAACATAGTATGGGAATTTCTTCTCTCAAACTTTTGAAACAGAATACTAAAAGCATATTACTAATCTCTAAACGTTTCTTAAATTTTCGGCACTAAAAATAATTTTTAGCTTTGGTGCTTTGGTTTTCTGGTTTGAAATTCGTCTGTTTTAATAACTGCTAAAATTTTTTTGAATTGAACTGTACATAAAACACTCTTGAATTAGCCAAATGAAAAAAATTCCTTTTTGTACATATTTTTCGTCAATAGTTTTATTTATTTATTTATTCTTTTTTTTTAAATTTTATTTATTTATTTTTTTTTTTTTTTTAAGTTTAAAGAGAACAAATCCGTGTTGTAATTCAAGATTTATACAAGCGTAAACTTTCCCTATATCTGCTTCCCTGCTGTTTTTTTTTTTTTTTAATTCAATTCTTTAAACTGGAAAAACGAAAACTTATTCAAAAAACATAAGTGCGGAAATTCGGTGTTCCACGGAGGTTTTACGAGGAAAAAAAAACGATTTGCTCGATTCCAATTACCATTATCTCACTAGTTATCCGGTTTAATCGCTAGACAGATAGACCGACGAATACATATTTGTCCATCTCAAAATTCGTTTATGTTACTAATTATTTGGGGTTTTTTTCCATTTTAACGATGTATTTAAGATGCATTTGGACGTTTATACTTCGCTTTAAAAGAAAAAAAAAACGTTTATGGAAAAATAAACTGATAAAATAAAATTAAAAAAAAAAAACAAAAAGAGCTCGAATAAACCATACTAAAAGTTCAAATTGCATTTAACATAATTGGAACAACTTCAAATTTGTTTTCGTTCAACAAGAAGAAAATTAATGTGGAAATAAATTTTGAATGTACAGATTTTTTTTAACTTTTTCTGTAACGTTGTTGATATTTTATTCTACGAACATTGTTAATTGACTCCCCAGCTCCCTTTTTTTCATTTGAAAATCCTACTTTTTTGGGGGAAAAAACTAAGCTACAAAAAAATTAACATTTCATTAAAATACTTGAATTGGTCCATGTCTTTCAGTGGCGTAGCCAGCTAAAATAATTTAGGAAGGGGACATGGTTTGAATTTGGGTGGTGGTGGGGGAGGGGGGGGGTGGATATGCAAAATTTCAGTTTTTCAGGAGGTCGAAAATTAAAAGGAGGAATCTTCAAATTCCCCAGTCACACATGTTCAGTTACCAAAAAAAAAAAAAAAAAAAAAAGAACGAATTTTTTTCACAAGTCTTCTCTTCAGAACATAAACAAATTTTCACCACGTAAACAAATGTGAGCGATTAGCACATCAAATGATTTTTTTTTTTTAAATCACTCGTCTATTACACGATCTTTGTATTTTTATTTACGTTAAAACCCCTCAAATATTTTATCGGGTAGATCTATGCGAATGACCTATTTTTAACGAAAAGTTTGCACAGACGATAAGAACAGCGAAATCGGACACACTCTTCTAATTTTGTTTTTCACGCACTACTAATGTCAGTAACCTTCAACTTTCCATCTTTCCATTCAAAAGCGCGCGCCGAATGAAAAAAAAAGAAACACTTTCTGCCATTGTTGCCAAAAAAAAAAAAGTAAATTGTATAAAGATGTCGCTGCATTATTGCCGGGAGTGCACGATAATAGAACGTCAGAAAGAGAAATCTTGTTCGGGGGCAGGAGGATGAAAGCGAAAACGGAGAAACTTTTCACTTTCACCGTGTTTCGGGACAATGAACTGGCCCAATTCGTATGGCATTCACCCAGTTTCTGATCTTATCACGTGATAAAACGGCAGCTATGTTTTATCTCCATTTTTTGTGTACTCTAAAAGCATTAAATGTCACGAAAGCAGAAAAATTAATCGTCTGAGAGATTCTCAGATGACTTGATAACATTTTGTGATTGCTTTCCTAATTATAAGATCAAATCAAAAAAGCTTCCTTCCTCAATAAGTAATACTCGTAGTACGTACGAACTCAATATGGAATACCCGATGTTAAACTTTGTAATTTTATTTTAAAGTTTACATTGCTAATTGTTTCTGATTTGAATCGAAAATGATGTTAGAGTCTGTGCAAGTGACAAAATTATCGATGTACAGTTGACGCTCGATTTTATGAACATTTAACTCACTTTGAACACTCAAAGTATTACTTACAATTTACACAGCCCGTAATGTCAAATTTTTCCGGTGGAAAGGGAGGGGGGGGCGGCAAAGAGTACATTTTCAATATAAATTATACCAAAAAACAGTGGGGAAAAAACAGTTGCATTCATTTTCTTGATTTTAATTTCCCCAAACTACAGTTTGCACAAGGCGCCTTTTTAAGAGTGAAACGTTGTATTAGCTGCACTTCCGCAGGGGTAACACTTGACTCTCTAAGGCACCACCTGAAGGTGCCATAAGACACCCATAGGGTTCCACATGGAGCCAAATGGCACCTTCAAGGGTGCAATATAGGTTGTCAAGTCGCATCCCTCAGGGGTGCCGCAACCTTTAACCCTTATAGGTGCCTTGTAAAACCAGTAATTTTAACTGTAGATCTGATCTTGCTCTAAAATGAAGGTAAAATGCAAGCTATTTTCATTAACAAGTGGGGGGGGGGGGGGAGAACTCGCTTTTTTAAATATCTATTTTTTCCGTTTCACACGCGAATGATAAAAATACAAATCATTAAGCTTTTCAATTATCTATGTTACAACTGCTAGGTAAAAAAATGCAAACTTTAAAATTTTTGCTGTATTGTATTTTGCGATGCTCATGCGAAAAAAAAATCTTTTATGCCTTTTTAATAAATATTGCCACAAATATATCTGATTTAATTGGAGATTTTCAGTTGTCGCAACCACACAATGCATACAAGTTATGCAAATATTTATAAATAATATCTTTACTACTAGTTTAAAATGCAGAAGTTTTGTAATTTCGCAGCAAAAGTGAATCAACTGAGAAAATCACCGATATTTAGAATAACATCGTTGTTTTGAGGCAAAACTTGCAACATAAACTAAGAATAGTTATTTCTGGCCTTCGAGGAGCTCTTTCATCGGTATGAGAGTTATTAAAGTTACTCAATTATTGTGTATCAGCTGTGTTCTTAATTGCACTGCTTTTCTAGAATTTTGTACTCTACTAAATAATAATTTAAATTATATCTTAAAAAACTGAAAATACGCTTTTAAAGTATATTTCATGATACTTTGATTTCTCTCAGATTTTCAAAACTATTAAATATCCGCTCTCTCTGTAAGAAATTACGTGAAGTTATAATGTATCAACATGTTATTTTAGCCTTTATTATTAAGAATAGTATTAAATATATTGCTTTTATATTTGCAAAAAACGTGAATTTTATCTTTTATTCAGAGTTTCATGCAAACAACTGAAACACTTAAAATACATCAACATATAACAATATAGTTTAGCCTTTAGCATTAACAATGGTGTTAAATATATCACATTTATATTTGTAAAGAATGTGAATGTTATCTTTTATTCAGGGTTACATACATACCCACATGTGAAACTAATTATCTTTAAAATAGTTTAAAAAAACTAAAAAATACGCTTTTAGATGCACTTATAATACATCAACATGTAATATAGTTTAGCCTTTAGTATTAATAATAGAATTAAATTTATTACTTTTATATTTGTGAAGAACGTGCATTTTGTTCAGAGTTGCATCCATGCATACAAACAAACCCACCATGTAAAACTAATAAAAGCGTATTAATAAAAGCGTATTTAAAATGCATTTTTTTTAATTGCGTTAAACCTTTCTTATTTTTCGAAGCAATTATTTTTATCTTATTACAACTAGAAGCTCTTTTTTTTCATTCATTTGATTTTTCCCCTATTTTTAAAGTTCTATTTCAACTGTAAAGAAATGCCATTCATTTCACAAGAAATATTTCGAATTAATTTTCCAATAGAAGCATAACCGAGAAAAAAAATACGTTTCATAAGAAGAAAATTTCCTTCTGCATTTCCTCGCCTAATTACGTAACAGATTTGCAAAGAAACAAAACAAAAAAGAAAAAACTTTACGCTATTTTAAACCACTCTATCTCACAATCCCACCGCGCGAGAAATCAAATTGAATAATACTTCCATTAGCTTTAATTAAATGCACGCTTTAGAACGCTTTTGCGACACTTTCCTTCCCGATTAATAATCTGTTCGCTGGTAGAGAGAGATTCAGGCTGGTTTCGATTTGCATGAGCGTAAGGAGCAGAATCAAGGAAAGTTGCTCTTTCGGATCGTTGTTCTATCGTCCAAGGACACCAGATGAAGTAACGGCTCGTAACGCTTCTGTTCAACCCCTTTTTCGAATAGGGAAAAAGATAGTCTAAGGATGAATAACTCAAATATGTGCTTGACATGGCAATACTGCAAGGGTAGTGTGAGGAAAGAAACACGAAAAGCTCAAGCTGTAAGCACCTACAGATTTAAATTTTGATCATATGCTTGACCCATTATGTCCCAAATTAATTTAACAATGAATCTTCATATATTTCTATCGTTTTCTTAGTTGAAAATACATCAAACATATATAAAGAGTTAAAATATTTTGAAAATCAGTAGGGTCTAAGGTCCCCTACGCATGAGGGCCCCTAAGAAACTGATTCCAATCGCAGATACCATCTGTCGACCTCTCAGCAAAGTACAAGGAAGGGTTCTTTCAAGTATTGGCACGACTCCATCCATTTAGGAATCATAATACTAAATTAATACGTATAAGCGGGACTTCTGAGTCACGTCGGGGCATAAAGGGTTAACGCCTTTCTGACCTAACGACCTTTGATTAGAAAGGTTTCACTCAAGGACACCCGTAACTTCAATTTTTGGGTGGAAATTCTCAATTTTCCAAATGGAACAACACATTTTGCCGAGTGGCAAAATTCTGGTATACAAACATATGAAAAAGGACATTCAGGCATTTAAAAATTGAAATATTGCTGTTGTGTTGTCAAATTTGCCGAATCCCAAGACAAAATTTGGCAAATAAGGACATTTTTGGAAAGTTGCTGTAACCTCGCGTGACCTTTCATCGAGCCGCCCATGGTTACTCACGAGCAGGACTGCTGAGTCGGACTGATTTTGGGGTTCATGAGTCGAAGAGGGAATCTTTAAAATTTAAAGAATCGTTGTTGGAGTCGATAATTTTCCCTCAGAATCCGCAGTTCTCTGGTTAGCAGGATTTTATTAAATTAGGAGCTTCACAAGAACTCAGTTCCGGTACATCATTCTGTCTCAGTACTACTTGTTGTCATCATATGCAATCATTGATATCCATAGCACTTAATAATCACCGTTGTCCTAAAACCAAAATAATACAGCTCTTAGTTGGATTGACTCGGAGCAAAGGAGTCGGAGTTAGTCCTTTTTCTTCCGAGTCTGCTAATGTACCGGTGTTGCGGAGTCGGAGGCGGACTAATTTTGGGGTAAAGGGATCGGGGTCCGATTCGGACAGTTTCCCTTTAACTCCGCTGCGCTGATTTGTACTGTTTAAAACAATTTTTTAAGCTGAAGCAAAACAAATAGAAAATGCCTCTTTTAAATTGGCATTTCAGTTTGAAATTAATAATGTAACGGAAATAATATAACAACAGAGAAAAAAAAGTTGAAAGTTTCACGCAGTGTAAATATATATTACTAGCGGTACCCGCACGGCTTTGCCCGTGGTATAAAATTAAAAGTTCATTTTTAAAATAAATTGATATAGCAGAAAAAATACTCTATTTTAGTCGTAATTCAACTATAATTCCTTCAAAGTATGATATAAAAATCTGGTACGCTACTTAATTTTACGTGTAAATTTCTTAGTAGATGCCTTAAGTGCTAAAATAGTGCTTGGAGTGAGCAAGATAACAGTTCAAACATTTATATCCCTAGTTTGCCACGAAACAATGCAAAAAAAAATGTTTTACAATGATTAATCTCCTAAATATCGCCGATTTTAACATCATTCAGTGGATTTTTCGCAAAATATCGCCAATAGCGCCAAATTGAGTCCAAATAAAAAAAAGAAAACAATTTTTTCGCCAACTTGGCGATATGTCGCCAAATTGGCGGCAAATACTTGACGACCAAAAGCTTGGCGATATATTGCCAAGTGGTCGCGCCAATTCATATCACTTTTGTCTGCATTGAAATGAACACTGATTTACTCCATAAAAGGGGTAAAACACCCCCTTGGAACATTCGAATGCAACCCCAAGGGGAGATGCACAAAAATAAGCCAAAAGAGAAAATAAGAACAATTTTGTTGCTCACAGAAACCAACAGAAATCTTACCAAAGTTTAAAAGAAGAAGAAAGTTTTCTTTCCTAGCTTTAAAAACAAAACAATACATTTTCCGAAATGAAACACTTTAAAAAGAACGATGCAATAACGCAATTGATACGATATTTGGTTAATCTGTGCTTTAGGTACCCTTTTCTCGCTAAATGGGCGATAGGCGCGCCAAGCGTGGTAACCCTGGCTATTTTGCGTAGTTTCTCTCGGAGCTTTCAATTCCGCGAGACACGCAAAAACGCGCCAGTTGGTGACTTTTCGAAAACGCGCCAAGTAAGGTCCCAAAGCATTTTCACCGGGAAAAAGACAGGGTTGCCAGAGAATTGAAACAAAAAAATACTACGCCTACTCTAAAAAAAATATTACAAAATACTACTGTTTCCAAACGTTGTCAAAATCAATGTTGCTGAAATGCGAAATCTATGAAAATAAAAAAAAAAATCCGCTAAATCTTTTAATTAAGTCATTAGTATATTGGAAACAGGGTTGCCAAAAAAATACTACGCTCCTTATTTGGGCCGAAAAAATACTACCGTAGTATCAAAAATACTACGTCTGGCAACGCTGGAAAAATAACGAAATAAAAATAAATATGAACACGTAACCATGGTAACAACATGAAAAGTTGATTTCCGTTGATAAAATAATTTATTCATCTCTCTTTTCAAACAAATTTTATTCTCGAGCAAAACCATTTTAGAATCGTTTGGCTTGCTTTACTGAAGGTAAGCCTTGAATTCCGGGATTCTAAAAACAATTGTTACAGCTCTCCTGATGATCGTAGAAACTTCGAAAAAACTTCATTTTATGCAGAAAATTTCAAGCTTTCAAATGACATAAGACTTGAAAATGTGTGTGAAATATTTCTTCCCTATTTTATCGAATTTCCGCTAAGAATTCGAATTTCGAGGTGCAAAACTACATGCTACAAACTAATTTTGTACCAAGTGGCATGAAAATCGACCGAACGGTTTTGGCGCTACGCGCGTAACAGACAGAAAGAAAGAAGGACAGACAGACCCACCTTCAGCTTTATTATTAGTAGAGATTTAACAACATTACATTGTGATTAGTTAAATTGCGACGCTGCATGAGTGTAGAATAAGCCAGAAGTACCTCTTTACAGTACATAATGATATACAGGCCGGTTTTTCTGGAGAGGATCAAAGGGTGCAAACACAATGCAACTTCATCGGAAGAAACAAACACCGCTCCCACTTATATGTCATGGCATTGATTTCTTTAAGCCGGAGAGGGGAATGGGAATGGCCCCCCAAATGACGGGCCTGATGATATAATACTCTAAATCCTGGAGAGGAGACGACTATGTCTTCTATGTCTTTAAGGATATTTAATGGTACGCCAGAAAAAGATTGAAAAACATTAACCTATATTCATATTTAAGAGTTATACAAAGATTTTCACGGATGTAAAAAAGCTATCCATAAGAAATAGAGAGGGAAATTTATTAATATAGTTCTGTAATTAATTTGAGTGATGTTATTGTAATTGTGTAATCATTTTTTACTCAAAATAACTTGTGTGAGAAAAAAAATATCACTAAACACTCTTTTGAGTGATTACGAATTACTTAAAATAAACCCTCATATCGCATAAAGGATAAAATTTCCTTCGGGAAAAAATATCAACTGGTCAGACATCAAACAGAGAATGCATTTCATCTGAAAACCGTAAAAGCTACGTAACAAAAACAAAACATTGCAGACTAAAATGGATTCCAATGAATTGGTGACAACTTTTTAAGACATTTAATCATGTATAGATGTCGTTTCTTCATCTAACGAAAATTTTGTGGGAAATAGCGTAGTAATTTTTAAGCATTCGAACTAGCTCAATAACTTTCATAAATCATTATTTTTAAGGACAATGGAGCCGTTTATTTGAGAAACCAGTCAAACGTCAAGTTCAAAAATATCGGAAAAACATTTTACTATCTTATGAAAAAATTCATTTAGGATTACTGTAACTTAAGCTGAAAGGAATACATATTTGAATATGTGTTTTTCAATAAAAAGAGTTACAATCCGAATTGAATTCTTTAATATGAAGATATAAATATTGTTCTTTTCCACTAGAAGTTTTAGTTGTTTGATAAGTTTCTGAAACAAACGATTCAGTTAATTCAAAAGAAAGAGAAAGAGAGAGAGAAGGAAGAATGAAAAGTAGAAAAAATGCTATTTGCAAACTGTTTCATTAACACGAAGATGAAAGAACTTTTAATGCGTTTAGTGTTAGCTGACCCATTTACAGGTGCGTTATATTGATAAAGTTAACTCTTCCCTTTTCTCAATCGCTTTGACTTTATTGCTCGAAATGCATGACGAATAGCAATGTTGATGATAAAGGTACTCGTGCTGCCATCTCTTGAAAACTAAAATTTCAGTTAAGTAGGTGAAATTATCTAATAGAGAACATTTCAGCTTGATTTCAACTAATTCAGAAGTTTAAATGGATACTAAGTAAAGTGCTTTAAAGTAACATTTTTCATCTCTATATATAAAGATAACGGTGTTTGTTCGTTTGTTTGTAACCGCTGGCCAGAAGCCCCCACAGCACCCACAGACCTGAAACTTGGCTCAAAAATTCGAACGTATCCCAGTAAAATGCACCTCGAAAGCCAAATTTTAAATTTCGAATTAGTTATTTTTAAATTAATTAATTAGTCTCATTTTTGGTGCATCCGCCATAATTGAGGGGGGTAAACCTTCCCCCACCCCATAACATTATATATCACTGGAAAGGTTTTTTTTTCTGAAAAAGAAAAGTTTTAGCACATTTCTGTCCGTTAATTACGACAGGAGATATTAATTAATCAAATTTAGCCGATTTTCAAGGCATAACTCTGTACGCAGAACTGAAACACTAGATCCATTTTCCATACAAGCTGCTCTTCCTTCAGTGGTTTAAATTTACGTATAGAGTTAAGCCTTGAAAATTGACTAAATTTGAGTATTACTTACTTAACATAATGTCTTTTTGATTTATTTGGCGAATTGTTTTAAACTTTAAAAGGACTTTTAGTGTAGTTTAAAAGGTTGTGGAGAAACCAGTAAGACTATAGAATTTTCTATGCGATATTTTAAAAGAACTCAATGCATTTACAGCTTTAAAAATACTATGAGATTTATAGCTGTGATGCCTAATTAGTGAATTTGAGGTGTAATATAAGAATATGTTCTTAAAAATTAAAGTTTTGCTGTGGCCAATAACTCTCACAATATTTTCAGAAAATTACAGTAATAGGCCCCCTATGATGAGAACGCTACTGATAACTCTAAATGTTTAGCAACAGAAAAATCAGATGAAGAGTTTAATGTATTAAATAAGCTCATGTCTCCAAAATATTTTTGGAGGCGAAGTGGACAAGATAAAAGCACCGAAATATCAGGAAGGAGCTTTAAATAATACATGACCGTTATACAAAGTTTGGCGCTTTTTTTTCCAGAATGATTTTTCTAAAAACAACTCTACCAATACTGAAATACTGACTGCAATTATAACAACAAATGCAAATCTGACTAATGAAGATAATCTGACAGAGCTGCAACAATTTTATAACTCCTCTGAAATCTCGTATAAATTTGTATACGCCATCTACTTCAAACAAAACAATTCATTGTAGCAAATTTATCGATAATTACCAGCAAAATGCGCCAAAAAGTATGAGAAAATTTCTTAGTAGGATTGACAAAAAAAAAAAAACATTCTTTATAATTTCTGAGAGTTATATCAGCAAAAAGAGTGAAAAATAAAGAAAAGAAAAGAAAACGGAATGGACAAGCAGCCGTACAGAAAGAAAATGCTGTAAAGAAGACTAAAACAAATAAAGAGAAGTTAAAAAACAGAAAAGGGAAAGATGGGAGAAAGATATTGAATGCTATAATGTTATAATACATTCAATTAACGGTATAATACCTTCATGTAATGGTATACTATATTCATATAAATGTATAATCTTTTCATATATACTATGTGAATAATCCAGTATAAGATTGAATGTTTACATGGCCAATAACTGTGTGGATTCATAGCCAAAAACTATGATAAGGTGGCCAATTACTATCATTTTGACATTTTTGTTTTTGCATTGACTTTTTTCTAATAATGTTTTTGAAAAAGTGTTTTCAGACGGTATGAGTAGTAAAATGCATTAGTATACTAATATATGAAGTATTTTTTATTTATGCAGAAATATTTCATTTATTTTTTATTCAAGCATACAAGTACGATGTCGCTGAAGTGGCCCAATTACAAAACCGCTTAATTATTAAAAATTTTACTTCAGAGGGTTGGAGTGAATTTTAATTTATTTAATGGATTTCCTCCCCATTTAAATGCACGGGCATCGCCGTGCGGGTACTGCTAGTAAATAAATAAAATAATCATATAAATAAAAATAATCATATTTAAATGTGTTAAATTTTATAAATTTGTATGTTTAAAGGCTTATCTCTATTCCACTATCTATTCAAAATTGAAAGAAAATTGCCATTTTGAGACAAAAAATTTGAATGTTGAGCTTTTTGGAATTTTTTTAAAGTTTAAAATTTTTTAATGTGAATTCTAGTGCATGTAGGAACCTCTGTGCCCAGTTTGATAAAAATACAACGAAAACTGTGATTTGTATACAAACAAAGAACACTGCCGTGGGCAGGTAAACGGCAGTATCTGCAAAAATGAGTTTTCGAGATAATTGAAGAAACGCGTTTTTGATTTCCCACAAAGATCAATAAAACATTGAACTTCGAACATAGGCGATACTATATGTTTATACCGATATATTTTTTGGGTAATCGATTGAATTTTGATTTTGCAAGCGCATAGAGAGGTAAAGCAGATACTGCCGTTTACCTGCCCTTTTCACTCTAATTGTCATGCGGAATTGACTGGCAGTCGGCAGTAACTGCACAGTATGCTACTAAATGTACAGTATTTACATATTCGACAACATGCGGAGTAGATATGTTATTACGAAATATATTATTGCATTGTGAATGATATGTTTTATTTAAAAATATACATAAATACCGTATATCCACTTGATATAGATTTAATATAAACGAACGCAAAATATAATTTAAAAATATAATGAACTGTATTGTATTATGGAAAATATGAAGCAAAACTTGATGATTCTTCAGCCATTTTTACTTCCTTTTTTTTTTTAATGGAAGTATTGTGGTCACAAAAAAAAATTCACTCAAAATTCGGTCTAAATTTTGATTTTGCTCACCCCCGAATGAATGTTGAGTAGTTTTTTCGACCTATCAGCACATGCATATGTACCTACTAACACATAAGCAGCCGAAATATCCTCTTCGACCATGCCCCAGTTAATTACGACGAGTTTTCTCGTGACGTCTGTATGTACGTATGCATGTGCGTATGTATGTATGTATGTATGTTTGTATGTATGTATGTATGTCGCATAACTCAAAAACTATATGCCGTAGAAGCTTCTTGTTTGGTATGTTGGCTCTGAGGGTGGTCGTTGTGCACCTCCCCTTGTGGTTGCATTCGAATGTTCTCAAGGGGGTCTTTTACCCCTTTGTGGGGTAAATCAATGTTAATTTCAATGCAGATTGAGTGATGTGATTTGGTGCAACCACTTGGCGATATATCGCCAAACTTTTGGTCGCCAAGTGTTTGCCGCCAAGTTGGCGACAAATTTGGCGAAAAAATGATTTTTTTTTAATTTGGATTCAATTTGGCGCTATTGGGCACATTTTGCGAAAAATTTACTGAATCATGTTAAAATCGGCGATATTTAGAAAATAAATCACTGTAAAACATTATTTTGCATTGATTCGTGACAAACTAGGGATGTAACTGTTTGAATTGTTATCTTGCTTACACTAATGCACTATTTTAACACTTGAGGCATTTATTATGGAATTTAAACGTAAAAGGAAGTAGTGTGGCGTGCCCACCAGATGTTTTAAAATTACTACAAATCAGTTAATGCTTTGTACTTTGCATCAAAACAAGAAATCACTTTGAGAAAAAGAGCGCTTGAAATGCTTGTTGTGCTGACGATTTTTTTCATAGTACTATTAAAGATGCAACAGCTAGGGATTAAACTGCAAAAACTATCGTCTGTTGGTATGAAAGCAACTGTAATTAAAAGAAAACAAAACAATGTAAATAAAATCATTTCATTGCTGCATTTTTGCTTGTCGTCTGCCAAGTTTGGCTTGTGTATCTTTGAAATCGTGAAAAATATTGTCTGCTAGTGGAGAGAAACTTTATTTGAAAGAAAAACATGTGGTATGGACCCCACACTACTTCCTTTTACGTGTAAATTTTTTTAGTAGATGCCGTAAGTGTTAAAATAATGCTTGGAATGAGCAAAGTGACAATTCAAACATTTACGCTCCAAATGTACCACGAAACAAAGCAAAAAATGATTTACAACAATTAATTTTCTAAATATCGCCGATTTTAACATCATTCAGTGGATTTTTCGCAAAATTCCGCGTAGCTCTAAATTGAACCCTAACTCATAAAATAATTTTTTCGCCAAATTTGTCGCCAATTTGGCGTTATGTCACCAAGTTGGCGACAAGCACTTGGCGACTAAAAGCTAGGCGATATATCGCCAAGTGGTAACGCCAATTTATATCACTTCAGTCTGCTTTGATATTAACACTGATTTACCCCCAAAAGGAATAAAACACCCCTTGGGAATATTCAACTGCAACCAATGACCTCCCGTGACCTCCCATTAGGGCACCCCTACTTTCGCTTAGTTTAAGTACAAAGGAAAACGGTTTTTGCGGCTTGATGCAAGTTTTGCACAGCGATTCATATTATGTTTATCCTGCAGACATGCAGATACTGCCGTTTACCTGCCCACAGCAACGAAAAATGCAGTTACTGCTAATTACCATTGGTTAAAAAACAGTTTTTTTTCATCGGAAACCAAAAAAAGATGCTTGTACCATAAAACTAATGTAACATAGATTTCAAAAATGCAAAAAAATGAAAATTGAAAAATTTGCAGTTACTGCCCTTTACCTGCCCACGGCAGAACAAACATACAAACAAATAAAGATACTTTCATGTTTCAACACATTAAGTTTATTATTTTCGATTTTTTATTCATAACCCATTTGTTTGAAAAGCAAAGGAACAATGATTTTTAGATCCACTGCTTCTTATTATATTTGTTTAAAAAATTACAACAACTGATCTGAAATACTCCTATTCTGAATCAGAAAGAAATTAAAACAAATAAGACAAGAGCCTTCTCTATAAACGTAAATTGATACAAGACTTAAGATTTTGTTGCAAAATGTTGAATTGACTTGATGCAAAACAGATAACTCTGCTCTAAAATTGATACTTTTAATGATGAAATAATAGGTTTAGTATTTTTCCTCCTTGACGTTACTTACTCATGTGATGTTAAAATCCCATTAAACATGTGATGTTCATTGCCAAGTTATTATTTCCAAAAAAATTGAAATGTATCACTACAGACTAAGTCTTTGAAACGTGGGTTGCAAAGTAATTTTTCAAAGTTGGGGAAGTTGGAGGATTTTCAAATGAGCAAAAGGGCTGGGTTTCTTAATTTTTTTTTTTCATCCACATGACATTATTCCTGATCCTAACTTTACGTTAGATTACGTCCACCACGCCCATGAGTGTCTAACTAGTTGAAGGTCAATAAGAAGGAAAAGTGATAAGTGCTTATGATGAATAGTTCTGCTACAAATTATGCAATTCAATATTTTGACTCTTAGATAGTAAATAAAAGCAAAACTATTATACATTTATAAGAGTTAGTTACAGAACCCTGCCGATATCTACCAGTGATGCGACATCGATGTTTTTACTATGGATATTTGGCGGTCAATTTTTTTCAAACATCAATGCTATGTTTTTTTTTTTTTTTTTTTGATGTTTAAAATTTCAACAAAAAAATTTCCTAAAAATGTGTCAAAAATTATACTTATTAACAACTCCACATTGTTAATCAGTAGTTGCAGCATTATTTTCATTGGAAAAAGTTTTCTATGGTTGATATCGATGTTTCGTATTCGATGTTTTTTATACTTCGCAGATTTGCTTTCGTCCTTTCAATTTTGATTTAGGTTTTTATTTTTTAAGTCGATGTTTAATATTTCAGCAAACAAGTTTCATAAAAATATCCTGTGAAAACTAACTTTCTCAATCTTTAATCAACAGCTACAGTATCTATCTTACTAGAAAAAGTTTCTTATAGTTACTATTGTGGTTTTGTTGATGATGTTTTTTAATCATCGTTGTTGTGAGTTCGATGTTTTTTATTTTTTTTTATTTTTTATGTTTCAGCAAAAAAGTTTCATAAAAATATGCAATAAAAAAGATTTATCGTTAACCAGTAACTGCAATACCTATCTCACTGGAGACAGTTTTCTTTTCTTTCCACCGATGGTTTACAGCCGATGCTTTTTGAAATCGCTATTTTGCTTTCGATGTTTTTTTATGTCGATATTTTACATTTCCAAAAATAAAACGCTTCATTTTTTTTTTCTTTTATTGTGGATCCATTCACAGTGGGCAATGCCTAGAATTTTCCATTTTAGCTAGTCTTCTGCAATGCCTTATAAATACATTTATTTGTTATCCGCAATTCTAAATAACTATAGGAGGCGCTGCACTCTCCGCCTAATGACTACTGAAAAGTATAAATCACAACCAACACACTGACGTAAGACATGACTTATAAAATAAGACATCCTTGTTTGCACAAAATTGAAATGTTTTACCTCTTTAGCTAATTTCCTACACGGTTGCAAAGTGGCGTATTCAAATTCTAGAACAGCTAAATAATTTGTTTATTTATCGTCTGTAAGGTGTTATACGCATTTCTCTGTTTTTAGTTAATTAATTTAAAATCTGCTATCTTTGTTTGCGTTTAATGACAACTCTGAATGAAGGAAAGAGATGATTGCAATGTTATTAGGGAATGTTGAGAATATTTCTAGCCCGGTCTTAGCTGTTAAAGTTATTTCATATTTGTGTCATATGTACACATGTGTAATGTGTACGTCAAGTACGTAAACGTCTTTTATTTCGTACAAAAACATTTACAGCTTGTATTTTATTCATGAGAACAAAATAATAAAGATTTGTTTTATTTTAAAAGTTCTAAGAAATAGAAAACCAGAAACATTTTTCTTTCAATTTCATTGTGTTTTGAAATTACAAAAGAAGTGGAATGCGAGTAGCAGCGGCGATTAAACAAGATAAGTTCCGAAATTAGCCCGGACTTCCGATGAATTAGGAAAGATTCACATCGTACTCCAACATCAGAGCTTTATGAATGGGGTTTTTGTGAATGAAATCCGATTATAAGAATCAGGCGTTAAACCTAATCCATCCACTCTCCGATGTCCGACGGAATCTTGTAAAACACACGACCCACTTTCCCTGGCATTCACCTACATATCCGGTAAAGAAGGGAAAGTGTTCCTCCACGAAAGGGAAAAGGGCCTGACCCGAATTGGTTGCCGGTTAAATGGCCGGAGTCTCTTGAACTGGCTGCCAAGTCAGCCGAGCAAGCCGGGTCAGGGTCTCTCCCCTTTTTGCTAATGAACAGTCTGTGAGTGGAGACGGTTACGCACTGCGATCGTGCGTGAGTTTACACATCGTTTTGGCGTTTTATATTTCCCCTTTGGCTCACATGCTTTGTCAAAACACGCAATTCTAGTGTCTTTTTCCGTGTAACCGTTCAAAAATTATGTCCAGAAGGCATAATTTTTGAGAGAAGGGGAAGAGCTACTCTTAAACTTTTGCAGACGAAATTGGTGGCACGTTGCCAAGGGGTTTAAAGCGCTTAGCATGCAACGTAAATCCAAAAATATATTCACTAAAGAAGATCTTTGTAAAAAAAATCAAGAGGAACATTCTAAGGGTTTGCAACCGCAAATATAGTTGGGTTTAAGTCTTAATTGTTTGATGCAAAATGTATTTGGTGCAAAATGTGTTTGGTTGCAATCAGGGCCGTATTTAAGGGGTGGGTTTTTAGGGTTCAAACCCCCTCCGAAATCTTTCAAAACTATTACGAAAATGGTCTTCATAGTTTCGCACTGAAAAAAATATTATTGCTATTTTATTTTAATTTTCTTATTTACTTTGAAACTGCATTTGAAAAATTAAATTATTATTATTGAATAATTGTACAAGTGTTTTTCTGGAGTATTTATTTTTATTGTAGGAATTGCAAACATAATTTTTTAACACTACACCTTTCATTTCAAATTTATAATACAGTCGAGCCCGCTTAATGGAATAGCCAATTTGTCACGGAAAATTATTCTAATAAGCGGGATATTCCATTATCCGGGATTCCATCCACACGACGTTCCAACTTGCATTTAAACCAAGAAAGCATTTAAATTTGCCTTAACCACAAGTATATTCATCAACAAGTATATAACGATTAACTTTAGACATATTAATTAATGGTAATTTAAATGTATTAATTAATAATACTTTAAACATATTAAAATTTAGAAATTCGATTAAAAATGACCTTCTTAAATGACCAGGAACGTTACAAGCCCGTTTCTCAGCAAATCAGCGGAGGAGAGCAGCATCTTCAACTTCTGATTCTTTACCTGTGTATTTTCTCTTTTGATTAAGGTTTTTGTTTAATTTCCAGTCGTTTAGAATTTTTTCTTTATTTTTCAACAATTTCGAAACTTGAGATTGCGATATCTCGAACTTTTTTTTCAAGTTGTAACTGCGTACATTTACATTAGCATTTGAATATTCAATAAAATTCACTTTTTCTTTCAAAGTAAGATCTTTTCGCTTAGAAGACATTATGAAGAGACAAGCACATGCACAGCCGAAGCAAAATTGGAAAATGATTTCAGAACATCAAAGTAGACTTATCGTTGCGCTTTTCGGAAGAGATTCGTCACAGCCTCGTCTTCTTCCCCGGTCCTTTACACCTGTAGGTTTGCCCATTACTCCTTTATTCTCTTATCTCTCCTTTGGGTCCCTAGAGGTAAAGCTTATTTGAAACTTAATTGTTCATTCTCTGAAGCAGAAGGAACGATACACAGTGGGCGACAAACAGTATACAACACTAGGGAAACATTCCTTTCAAATTCCAGGAATCGCTTTTCTTGCCCCTGCACCCTTTCAACTAAGTGACAAAACATTATTTGGAAGTCGTCCATAAGCTTCACAATCATTATTGCTCTTTACTGGAGGAAAAATCCGGAAAAAAGGGTTGGAAATGGAAGGAGATCGACATCAGCGTGGCTAAAAATTATTCTTTTAACCGGGATTGCTTCCTAACATGATATTCCTTTAACCGGGAAATTTAACACAGAAATGATTTACTACGGTTCGGGACATTGAAAATGTATTACATTAAGCGGGATATTCCATTAACCGATATTCCATTAAGCGGGTTCGACTGTACCACTAAAAAAAACACCAAAATTCTTCAAATTTGTAAGTACCAAACTCTATATTTAACACATCTTATAAGTGTCATAAGATAGAAATTTCAAAAGTGCTCCTTTGAATGCGCGTGTATGCGTAAACTCATCTATTTTTTTTTTCCTTCATTCAAAAGATGAATCTTTTTTTTTTTTTTTTTTTTTTTTTTTAACATTTTTCATGTTAATACCCTTTTAGCATTCGTTGTAACAAAAATCAACAGAATACAGAACATGAAATCAAATTTTATGGACTTAACCGATTTCGTGAGAAATAGATTTGGTAAAACCCTCGTCGAAACTATGGTCTGGTTACGGTCCTGGTTGATTATTAAGTTTAGATTGTTGGAGAGGAATAGGCGAAAAGTAATGAAGAAAGAAGTGACAGTTATTGAGAAACTGCTCGAATTGAGTAACTTTTGAACTGTTGAATTATTTGTTTATTTTATAATATGGATATTTATTTTGAATTGATGCTTTGGCAGGTGGCGCTGCAACGGAGTACTTGTTTGTTGCCTTAAAAGCACGCGCCACTTGCCAAACTGCTACAGCTATTTGCTTGTCATGCAAGATGCTTGAGACTAGATTTTCAAATGTTGTATTTCAGCGAAAGAAAGTACTATGAGTTCACAACAGTGTCATCTTTGCCTGAACAAGTGTAACTTAAACAGCAGCTAGGGAACGTAATTATTTATCGAACCTGAATATATAATTACGTTCAATACCAATCGTTCACAACAGGGTCATCTTTGCCTGAACAAGTGTAACTTAAACAGCAGCTAGGGAACGTAATTATTTATCGAACCTGAATAATGTATGTTATCTACACTGCAAAAAATGAACTGTTGTTTTTACAGTATAATTCTGGTAACCATGGCTCCAATTTAAAACTGTAAAATTAGCAATAATAAACTGTAAAGCTAGCAATTTTACAGTTTTTACTGCAAAGTAAGCAATTTTAGTTTTTTACTGTAAAGTAAGCAATTTTAGTTTTCTACGGTAAAGTAAGCAATTTTACAGTTTATTGTCGTAAAATTCAGCTGTATTATAATGTAAAAACAACAGTATAATACTGTCAGCAGAGGTTCCAGTTTAAAACTGTAAAATACGCTGTAATAAATTGTACATTTTGCAATTTCACAGTTTATTACTGTAAAATTGGCAATTTTACAGGTTAGTACTGTAAAGTTAGCAATTTTACAGTTTGTTATTGTAAAATTAGCAATTTTTACGGTTTATTACTATTCAATTAGCTGTATTATACTGTAAAAACAACAGTCATTTTTTACAGTGTATTTAAAGTTCTTAAACGTTGGGGTAGTTGTTCTTCTGATTTTGCGCGGTCAAATTAGTTGGAATTAAAATTTTGTCTTTAGGATTTGAATTCCCCAACAACAGTAAAATCTACAATAGACAGACAAGCGGTTAAAAAATGTAAGGAAAAGTCATCTAGAAAGAAGTAGTAATTGAGATTAAATTATTATTTAAGCATTGAATGTAAGACAAGTCTAATTGTGATCTTTTTAATATATTCTATCTGTTATATGAATTTATATTTCGTAGATAGACATGAGTAAATAAGGGTTTAAATGGTGGAGAACGGTTTTACATCTTACGCTCATGGGGTTGTTGAGATAAAACATGGAACTGTCTCTTTTTACGAAATGGACGAGTTAATAGATTGCATACGTGATAGATATTTCACTATTAAATTGCCGAGCAAATGGATCTAAGATAGAAAAACTTTCAACAAATGTAATTTAAATTTATACAAAAACTGTTGATGCTACATATATAATTTTGTTTTTAAAATTACAAACAGCTAATTAAAATCTTCCAGGGAACTTTTCAACAGTGCCAAATATAAATAAATGCGTGAATAAACAAAACTATAAATAAATAACTAGAATGAAAATAATTTTAGAAAATAAGAAATTCAGTAAAAACCTCCTAAGTTTATACAAAATATTCGATAGTTTCAAGAATAAACATACAGAAATTCTGAAATAGTGATATAGAAAATATAGTAAAATCGATAGATAAATGAATAAACTTTGATAATAAATAGGTAGATTTAAAGAAGTAACTGAGCACATGATATTTAATGGATTAAGAGTCAAAAAATATGATGCTGCATTTATTTTTATTATTTATTTATTTATTTATTTATTTATTTTTTGTCGTGTGCCAGCCAGGCTGGCAATTTAGGGTCGCTGCTTCACTTTTCCAACTGTACCGTTATTTGGTGTGAAGTCCGAGGTAGATTACCAATTTAATAAGTGAATATATAGAAAGAGAGGCATCACTAGCGAACGCAGAATTATTTCCTGGAGAGGGGGTGGGGGTATAAATTATGATAGTTATCATACGTAAAATAGAAACCACATTAGGATTGGCATTAGAACTTAACACCAAAGTTTCTGGGGCAGGAGAAGGCATTTAACCCGAACCTCTCTCGCTATGACGATACAAAAATTCAGTAGAGCTCAATTTTGGTGGCCTTCTAGAGAAATAATCCTTAAATTAGTTTTAAAAAAACTAAAAAATACGCTTTTAGCTGCACTTATAATACATCAACATGTAATATAGTTTAGCCTTTAGTATTAATAATAGTATTAAATACATTACTCTTATATTTTCAAGGAACCTGAATTTTATCTTCTATTGAGAGTTACATACAAATAAATGAAACACTTATAATATATCAACATGTAATATAGTTTAACCTTTAGTATTAAGAGTAGAATTGAATTTATTTCTTTTACATTTGTAAAGAACGTGAATTTTATCTTTTATTCAGAGTTACATACATACATACATATATATATAAACACACGTGTGAAACTAATAAAAGAGAATTTAAAAAAGGTAAAATAGTAATGTAAAGAAGAGGATGATATTACAAGCAACATTTAGCCGAAAGTCGCTCACATGTTGCGATTCCTCTTATTATATTAAAAGTTAGTTTAATGATATAATAAATATCCACTAACTCAATTTAAAAATTAATTAAATATCTCTCACAGTTACAATTAAACTATAACGATTTTTTTGGCCAAAGACCATGTATAATTAGATTGCATATAAAACCTTCTCTCATGTTTCGCCCAGAGCTGTTGGTTAGGCAGAAATTTGTGGACACGCTTTTCGCATATAAGTGAAATTCGACGGAGAGAGGAGTAGATCAAACCGCTGGAAGTTTTTTTTTTTTGCAAATAGATATCTCAGAATTAAGGGTTTGAAACATCCATTTTCCTTTTAAATAAATTTTTACATAATTATTTATTCATAATTATTATAAAGAAGTTGTTATTGCTATTAGATTTTATGTTTTTTGACAATACTCTATTACAGCGTTTTGCAACATTTACTAATCCACGGAATAAAAAATAATTTGAGCAAAATTCGTGAGCCGGTGAAGATTTAAAAATAACTTAAAGAACTGTTGACAGTTTACTATAATATTTAAAATTCAATTTCTTACGAATTACTTACGATAATATTTAAAATGTAACCATTATAATTATTGTAGTTTTCCATTACTAAAAATGTTTTTAACATAAACTACAGAAAAATAGGCAGTTTTTTAAACTAAGAGGGAAAATCTATTCATTCGACCACATTTTTTACCGGAATGGCACACTGTAACTGTTTTGTTTTTACAGTATAAAATACAGCTAAATTTTACGGCAAATAAAATGTAAAAGTGATAACTTTACAGTAAGAAACTGTAGAATTTCTAGTTTTACAGTTTATCACTGTGCATTTTACAGTTTTAAATTGGAACCTCGGCTGCCAGTATTATACTGTAAAAACAACAGTTCATTTTTGCAGAGTACCAAATCGCTGGACCAGAGATTAAGAATTAATGCCCCTTCTTCTGGGTCAATTTAATAGAAAAGAAAAGCACTAATTCTATTTCATTCACCGACTTTTTATCTTTTCTATTATTACGCTGTTTTATTTTACCAGAAAGCGTTTCAGACGTGTAGAGAAGAAAACAACATTTGTTTTGTATTTTGTTTCTGCCACAACCCTTCTGTAATGAAATTTGCATTTTGTCTCGTTAGTTTCTTTTGGATCTTTTCAAAAGCATGAAGACAATTCCTCTTTCTTTCAAGAACTGGTGATGAATGTTCACAGTAGCTTCGAGTTTGGGTATCAAGTAATTGTGTGATTTTTTTCTGTCGTCATTATGTAAGAGCGTGCAAACAATGCTTGGTTCTCAGTCGTCCCCAGCGTCTGGCGCCGACTTTTCCAGCGATGCCACCTGAGATTTATGAGAAAAAGTGCATGGAAGCATTCCCAATTAACGACGTGTGTACGTCGGCATTTAACTATTTCGTCATGGCAACATTCCCAATCCTTCTGCAGCGTAAAAATTGAACTAGTTGTGCACTAAGTAGCATTTTTACTGTACCAGCTGGGGTTCGCACCTGTGTTGCGGATTGATAGGAATAGGGCCAACTAGAGGTCATGTCAGCATAGTCCGAAACTGGAGGCTGGGCTCCTCTGGGAGCCCAGCTTGGATTTAGAGTAGTTATAACGTTTAAAAATCTTTCGGAGAGAAGGGGTACCGGAGACCAAACAAACAAAGGGTCCGCCACATGGCTCTCAGTGACCCTGGACATTAATACTTAAACAGTAGAATTCGCTAAACCGAACTAATTGGGATCGGCATCAGTCCGTATCACACGCATTTGGAAAATTAGGTGTGAAAAATATGAGCATGAAAACAAGAAAGCAACTTATAAGCAGGGCTGCGGAGTCGGAGGAAAAATGGTCGACTCCGACTTCGGGCTTTTAAAACTTCCGACTCCGACTCCTGCTTTTTTTTTATTATTTATTTTTTTTTTACCCAAATACGAAGAGGGAAAAACAATAAACAAAGGTTAAAATATAAAGTCTATTCATAAAAAGTTTCATTTTTATTCTTGGTCGTAGACAGGAATCACTTTAGAGGGGGGGGGGGGCAAGTAGGGGTTTACCAATTGAAGGTCACGGAAGGTCATTGTGACCACTCAAAAAGTCCAATTTCTCCGGAGCAATAGACAAGTGCCGTTTTTGTCATTTGACTTCGTACAAAACTAATCTTTTTCTTGTTAAATCACCAGACTTTATTTTAGCACATTGCTTTTTTGCTGCAAATATTTTTTATTCACTTGCTTCACTTGCGTTTTCATTATGCTTAAAACGGATATTCAACTTTAAGTGCAACGTAAATACGATATTTAAAACCAGATCCGTCATTTCAAAGATATATACATTCAATGCATATTTTGTTGCAAAAACAACAAAAGCTATACATGAAAAGAACACAATAAAAAAGAAACCTATTTTGATAGAAAAAAACCTGTTCTTTCCAATCGTACTGACGAAAAAGAAAATTAAAAGTGGTAAACTTAATCTATAATGAGTTGAAAAACGGCAATTTTTCCCGTGTAGGATTTTAATAGCCACTTTGGATGACAAAATATTTTTTAAAATCAATATTGAACCTCTGCAACTGTAACCCGTTCAAAACAAATACTTAGCCAAAAAAAAAGTACGAGCTTTTGCATTATGTTTGTTTTGATTTCATGTCACTTTTAGATGCTTAGGATTTAGATATTGGAAGCTGAAATTTTGTATATGATAGTTTCAAAGACATGCTTTCACTTCCATAAAATTTCATCCAAATCGGAGGTGGTCGGAGTCGGAGTCGACATGTTTTTCAGCGACTCCGACTCCATCGGTCCAAAATCATTCCGACTCCGACTCCGCATCCCTGCTTATAAGTGGTCAGCACAACTATGTTTCGAATTTTGATATTTAAAAGCAACAAAACGACAGGAGTAGCTTTCTGTTTCATGCCAGCAACCAAAATAAAACTAATTAAGCATGTAAGAGGTAATAATTTAAAATGGAGAAATCGTGGATAAAAAAACTGAGAGAATAACTATGTCGAAAATGACCGCAAAAAGGGTAAAATACAAATATATTTTCGCGTTAAATTTAAAGCTTCAAGAACTATGTTCAGATTTTTTTTTAATTTCAAGATTGGAAAGGGATTTTTCGTAGTGTTCACTGCAATGCAAAGCTATGAATTAAATAGAAATCTCTAATAGTTAATGGTAGCATTCCAACATTTATGTTGTTTCAGTTAATGACAGTCTCTTTGTTATAAAATCCTGCACACAAGTAGAGACAAAGGATAACTTTAGAACACGTCTTTTCAAATCACCAAGAGTGTTTTCGAGAGTAATGAAGTTTATTTTAAAAATATTCTTTAAAAGCATTTTTTTAAAACCCTTATGTTATACATCAGTTTAAAAACCAAAACGAAGGATAGCTGTGTGATGACACTAATATCCGCACTCTCTGTCAGAAAGTTCATCTGACCTCATCTTCGGTGTATTGATGATGTTTGTTAACAAAAGTTTAGCTCGCATTTCCAACTTTTCATTTCGGTGCGTCATTCAAGGAATCAATAATGTATTTTTCAGATTTCTTAGCCAACATCATCTCTATTATAATAATGGGTTTATCATTCTCAAAATCGTCAACAAGTTACATTACTAAAATTACAATCACAATGCAGCTCAGGGTTGGAAACAGCTAATATTGAGGGCTAAGAATTCTTTGATGTCGTAATCAATTTGTATAATTAAAATGAGAAATACTTCAAGGAAATGAAAACTCACTGTAATTCATTGAAAAGGATGTTTGGAATGTCTAAGATTAGCTTTTGAGCTCTGTAGAGAAAGGGTAATCAAGTAACTTTTTGAATTAGGGATAATTTCAACTAATTGCACGTGCGCTCTGCGAGGGAAGAGGGGAATGGTCAACTCACTTTCAGTGAAACACTTTCGTTCCGGACGTATTGCATAATCTAGGAAGGTATTTTATGTGTATGCAAGGATTATTGTTACTGCCCCCTTTCTGAAGGTAAATTCTGACTATCTCTAGCTACTCCTTCTGTTATTTGTCGAACACAGAGAATTATGTGTAACTAGCTGCTTGGCCCGGCGTTGAACGGGGGCTTCGTGCCTTAAAAGTAGTGAGGAAAGTATCAATAAACTACTTGCCGCTAGGATTCAACAAACTCGCCGACACGGCGGCTCATTGCGCTTCAAGTTTTCAATTTTTCACTGCATCAAAAAGCCATTCGAATTATTGAGAGGCATAAAGAACTGAGATTCTGACGCGTTTCAAACTCTACGCGCGAGAGAAGATTACGCAATAGCGACTTTTACTTCCTGGTTCCGAAGGAATGAGAATGGGAGAAAATGGGAAAAAAAAACTTGTGAATTTATATCTCTGTAAATTAAAATCGTACAGCTGCAATATTGGTCGTTTTGTTCGAAAAGAAAATATAGAATCAAATGGTACCTCGGTTGATTCTCGAGTCCCAGCGATTTTTGAGAAGTTCAAGCTTCATACAGACAGACATACGCGAACAGATTTTAATAGGAGTGATGATGATCATGATGATGATGCTCTAAGGGGAATAAATACATTTGTTCAAAAAGTACTAAATAGTTATGACGTTCATTATAAAAGTGAATTGTTTCCTTACAAATGATTTTACTGTACCTTGTTATATAAAGCACTTTGCAAATTTTTCTAAGGAAAAAAAATTGAAGAATTCAGCTGTTATTGGATATTTATCTTTGAAAAAGTGAATTGCATTATTTCTACACTGAAAGATGTAACTAAATATGGTACCATTTAGCAAACAAATACGCATTTTAAAAATATGGAGATACACCACTTTTACAATGAACAGCACAAATATGTATCCGATCCTGCACCAATGTTTTTAGAGCACTCTTAGTACTTATAAACAGAAAACTGCACTATAGAAACAGCATCATCTCTCAGCTGCCAATGTTGGTATTCTTTTACTCATCTCTTAGGCTAATGCTTTCAAAAGTCCTTAAACTTTACTTCTTAACTAGCAGTACCCGCACGGCCTCCGCTCGTGCTACTATTTATTAACGTTGTTAGAAGATGTTTGATTATGTCATAATCTATAAAAGATACTTTCCTTAAAACTTTTACTGAAGAAAACGAGCTAGAGGTGTTAGAAAATTTTTTCACATCCAGAGGAAAAATTAAGCTTACATTTAAAAAATAAAACATACATGACGCATGAAATTGTGTTTTCGTTTCCCCAATAAATATAAGTTGAAATTGTCAATAGTTTTTTTTGTGTGTGTTTTTAAATTTTTTTCAGATGTAACACTTCAACGTGCTTGATTAGGAGATGATGTTTTGTGGTCGCTCCAAAGTGATTGCTAACACCATGGAAATTAATCACATTGCAAGGTGCATGACGTTTTGATAAAACCATTTGACTATCACATAACGATGACGACACGTTCGTTAAAAGGAGCACATTTACGTAACCACCTCCGATTGTAACCTTGACCAAAAGACTTACAAAGAGACTTCTGATCGCAAGAGAAAAAACATTCTTCGTGCGAAGAAATAAAACAACCAAATAAAAAACAAAGCGATCGCGGTTCTAAATGCATGCGAAGTATTTGAAACCGAGCCCTTTGAGAAGCCAACTACTTTTCAAAAGCTACTTTTCTCGACCTTGTAACTTATGAAACAACGTTACTCAACTCCCGTTCGTTGGGTATTGCTCTTACTGCTTTTTTTTTTTTTTTTTTTTGAGGTTTCGCTATTCTCAGTCGCGGTTACAGTTATGTAACGACCTGATTTACATAGAGAATCGA
Organism: Uloborus plumipes; assembly: GCA_038373865.1. NCBI lineage: Eukaryota > Metazoa > Arthropoda > Arachnida > Araneae > Uloboridae > Uloborus > Uloborus plumipes. Next base: position 36,708 of record JAXGGA010009077.1, read on the forward strand.
GTGGAGAGTTAGTTTTCAAGGTTCTGTATTTTAAGACTCACCTCAATTCCAACGGGACGAGCTAATCGCCGTTTGGCTGAGCTGATTAATTTTATGAGTCATGTTTAATTTTATCTGAAGCGTAACTGAAGAAATTTCGGAGTTCAAATGCAATTACTTAGTAATTAACAATACAGAGTAACTCTCCGGAACGAAATTTCAGTTCTGAATATAAAAAATGACGCAATATTAGACAAAATTCCTTGTGAAAAATTCAGTAATTTTTTGCTGCAAAGAAAAACTGCATTTTCATCCGACATATTTTAGAAAAGAGATTTCTTAATTCTATCACAAATGTTTTCTGTAGTTAAAATAACAGAAATTGTTTAGAATGATTGTTCATAAAAATGAATATTTCGTTGAAAATTCTTTCAAAAATATTTGTTGTCGTTCAATGGGGTTCAACTACTGGGTTAATCCAAATATGCAAGTAGAAGTACCAAATATACATAGTGCACTGCAATTCCTTAAAATAAACGCATCAAAAAATAAATTCAATCTGTGACGCGTGGCCTGTTTATCTTTTAATGACCATCGCGGGACATGTGTGCCCCCATAGCTCAAGTGTATTCTGAAAAATTATCGAATCTAAATAATTGAGAAGTATTATTTCTAGGGATGGACCGGATAGTGATTTTGCCGGATACCGGATATCGGATATCCGGTATTACAATTACATTGCATGTTCGCTTATTTTTATGTAATTCAGCTTCAAAACAATATATCAAAGTTGTTTCTCGCATAATTTCTTTAAGAACATGTTAAATACATTTAAATTAATTTTTAAAGCCTCTATTTTATTTGTACAGGAGTAGCGCTACATATGAAATGAAACACTAGCATATTGTTATTTCTTTCTAAATTATGTATTTTTATCAAAATAGACGAAACTTTAAAAGATTGAATTAAATATTTCTGTATATACTCAAAGTTTTAAACTTTTAATTATTCTTAGTTTAAATTTTAAAGCTTTTCTGTTTCAATATCATTTCAATAGGTTTCTACGTAAATGATACAGTTATTAAATATTTCACCAATATTAAAAAAAAAAGAAAGAAAAAAGGAAAAAAAAACTAAGCTCAGATAAACGTTTTTTTTTTTTTTTCAAATTGATACATATTTTATTAGAATTTTATGAATTTAAACTTCATTACAAAGTAACACATTTTCTTATTTCTAATTTTGCAATAATATAAAGCTTTGAAAAATTTTGCTTTGAAATTCTTTTTTTTAAAGAATAATATGCATGTAATTTTTCTAACATACAAGTTAAAGAAGAAAATATTAAAACAGGACCAGTGTGTTAAATAATAATAATAATAATAAAGTTATACTCAAATAATCAGTTAAAAATTTTATATAACTCCAAAAAACAAAGGAACATGTTTTCTGAAGATTCAAATCAGCAGTTTAAATATACTTTTAAGAGGTATGCTAAAGTTGTTCACTTTTTAAAAAACAAATGAGTAAACTTTACTTAAATAATCAACTTGAAATTTTACTTTAGTTCCAAAAAATTAAGATACACATTCTTAAAAGTGGCAAATTATCATTTTAAATACATTAAGGGTCATGCTAAACATATTCACTTTTTTAAAAACAAATTAATAAACTAATTCTTAAACGATCACCTCGAAATTCAACTTCATTTTGAAAAAATAAAGATACATTCCGAGATGCAAATGTTATATTTATGGGTTATTCCAGCCAAAATGGTACAAATCATGTCTGAAATTGTCGAGTTAAGTTTATCAAATGAAGTAATTTTCGCCAACTAATCATTGTTTTAAAAATTATTCTCTGTTTATTTGTGCATAATAAAGTGTAAATGGCTTGTATATATGAGTCATTCATTAAGGGTTTTGAATAGTTCGACCACTTTGTGTAACAGAGGAGACAAATGAGGTTTGAAAAATATATTTCTAATCGTAAAGAAAAGTTAATTACAGAACAAGTATAAAATGAACTAAGCATCCTAAAACTAATTCTGTCTGCAATTTCAAGAAAAAATATTTTTTTGCACTATTAATGCGACTGTAACAGAGTGGACATCCCACAGTGCAAATTAACTATCATCAGCAAAGAATTTTAGGCTTATCTTAGTTACTGATTATATAATTCAATGTATCAAAGTAATCAAAGCAGATACATTACTTGTACTTATTAAAAAAAATATCACATTGAATGCGATTGCTTATTTTATTTCTGAAAGGCTTGTAACAGAGTGGACAGTTTGAAACATAAAAAAAATCTAGGAACAAAGATAAATAGGTGTTTTTCCAAGATTTTTTTGTTTACATACATAAAAATCAGCAGAAAGGGTGTCAGAAGCATTTTTTGTGCTGTGCATTGCAAATGATTTTGTTGTTGCATTTCAGCTTAATCTTAAATTGCATTTTAAGTCCTAGCAATTTGAAGCTGGGGCAGATCATTTTTTTCCTTCTTTTGCCAAAGAATTTTTTTTTTTTTTTGGGGGGGGGGGGGTCCTTTATAAATGGCTTATGCCTAAATAAGTAATACTTGGTTACACACAATTAGATGGAGAACAAATAAAAAAAATATAATTAATTGGTGGTAAACATTAAAATTAATTCCCAAAATTCTGAAGTATCGGGACTGATTTGTACCATTTTCGCTGAAATGACCGATATATTATCATTATTATTTAAAATTATTCTAAACATGTTCACTTTAAAAAATAAATTAATAAACTTATATCTAAATAATTAACTTAAAGTTTTACTTAAATTCTAAAAGACAAAATACACTTTCTAATGATGCAAATTAACATCTTAAATACAGTCAAGTCTCAATAGCTCATAGTCCCAAGGGACCGGCTAAAAACTTAGAGTTATTGATAGTTCGAGTTACAAGCAGTTCCTACCGTCTTTTCAAGAATTTGGGACCAAATGAAAACTTTGAAATGAAGGTATATTTGAGTTTATAAAGCTTTGAGTTATCGAAACTCGATTGAATGTTATTGAGGGTCATGCTCAACATGTTCTCGAGGAGTTACGGAGCGGCGTGACAGACGTGAAAAGATTCTAATAGCAGAGAAATATCTTTTCTGAAAGGAAGGTATTACAAAAAGAAAGAACGAAACAAAGTGCAAAATTCAAAATTTCTTTACACACATTTAAACTCTTTCAAAAAAAAAAAAAAAGCATGGTTTTAAGTTGCGACGATTCATGGGGACAGATGTTTTCATTATCTAAAAGAAAACTTTCGTCAATGTTAGATAGGTTATTTAGTGTATGTTATTTTCAATTATAATAAAGCAATAATAGTGGCAAAGTAAAAAATATCTAATTACAACATCATTGGGTGTTAATAGATCGCAATTTTTGTTAGAAGCACAAAAACTAAAAATAAAAGAATTCAATAAATAAAATAATTTGAGAATTTATATTAAAAGCTACTGCGATTAATTTTTATGAACTAACGATATGATCGTAAGTTTTTTTCAAACTTTTGTCGCACATTAATCCTTGAAGGTTTGTAGCCTTTTCTTTCTAAATATTTTAACTAAAATATTTTTGAAAAGCTGAAGACAATCATATTTTATCTGGCAATTGTGAAAAATCAAATATGCAGAATGCTTCCATGTCCAGTACACAGTCGGAGGAATAACACAATTTTTGTTTTAGAAGCAAAAATTGGTAAAAAGGAAAGATGAAAAGTAATTACATCATCTAAAAGGTTTATCAAACAATGAAATTTTTAACTAAGATTTTTATAAAAAAGAAAATATTTAATTAGGTCCTCACATCATACCGGATAACCCTCACATCAATTCCGGATATTCCCCACATCAATACCGGATATTCCCCACATCAATACCGGATACTTAGCCGGATATCCTGCAAAAATCTTCCGGATATCCGTATCCGGGGCGGTCAGCCGGATCGGATATCCGGAGTACCGGATACTTAAAATATCAGCCGGATAGGCCGGATATCGGATAGTTACCGGATATCCGGTCCATCCCTAGTTAAAACACATAGGACTGTTAAAACAGAAAAAAAAAAAGAGAAAGGAAAAGTAAAAAGATGAGAATTCAGTCATACTTTTTGCATTTTTTCCTGTGTTGCTTCTCAACCCCTTCGGCCCTGAAACATTCAAAATAGAGAATACATTATTTTCAAATGGAAAATAAAGCAGAATTTAAAGAGTAAAAAAAAAAAAGAAAAAAAAAGATAAAATGTAAAACTTTAAAAAGAAATAGTATCAAGAGGAACAAAATAAAATATAGTTCATATAAATAGGCTTAAAACAAAGGTTTTGAGCCTTGAAAGGAAACACCCCTTTTAAAGTGAATGGTGCACCGCCATCTAATGCAACAGTGCGCCCCTAAAGTAAGATCAAAAATATTCTCAAATCCCTCTGAAAATACAAATTGTTCAACAATCTATATATATTCTTCAGCACACTAAAGAATAAAGATGATTTATTAAAGAATAAAATAGAAAGTTACCTCACTTTATTGTAATAAAAAACTTTTTTCATTATTTGTGCAATGAGAAATTTTCTTTTAAATGTACGCATTAACTTGTATCTGTACAAATTTATTAAAAATCCTTGCTATTTAAAACTTTTCTTTATTTCAAACATTTACTAATAGCTCATTTCTATTAAACTTATCTTGTTCTGTCTCGTTCAGTTTCAAAAATTACAAAAAAAAAGAAACGGAAATGTACCAAATACTGAAAACGTGCACCTTGATCAAAATCTATACTGCGCTAAACTAAGTTATATCTTAGTTTTACGAAAATGCTGATCACATGGTGAACTTTGCAAACGATCTTTTGAGCTTGATTGGGCATTAGATAAACGCATAGAAAATGTCAATCAATTGTCTTAAAGATTTAGACACAACAGCCATCAGCCACATCACTTCCACTTTTACTTTTATTAAAAGAACACAAATGTCAACATAAAGTTTGTCTTTTCAGTTTTTTTCATATACAGCATGGCATTTCCTATGGAAATGTATAATTTGGAAGTTACGACCTCACTTGGTTTGGTCCCTTGTTAACTTTACCTTTGCGACAATAGGAAAATAGATCAATTGATGATATCTACGAGAATATGGAAAACTTAAGATTTTAGAAAAAGTTGTTAAATGTCTCCAACGACCCCTTGTCAGTTTGTTCGCCAGGCCCTCTTCCTGCTCCCATATAAAATTTATGTGACTTACGTTATTTCGCTTCCGAGCTGACTCTCTAAAGTCAGAAACTAGGTCAGGCCGCTAGTTTCCAATTTGGCTGACATGGGCTCTTGTTGGCTCTGGTATACTTACTAAACACATTTAGTTTGCAACAGTGATAAATAAATATAAACTCTCCAAAAATTAAGAAATGTGCCAATACTGAAAAATGAACAAGCTAACTATCATGAGACTCTATTCTTAAATTTTTTAGAAATAATTATGTAAACGAACTCTACACTCTTTATCACCAATCATTTTAGAGTAGTATGTACATATTTTTTAAAGTAACAGTTGTTAAGAATCGATTATAAACAAAAGAGATAAAAATAATCTACCTTTTGATATAAACTGTTTCATACTTGCTCACACGGTCAGTTTAATGAGCATGTTTTACTCCATCAATGACACGAGCTCCATCTCTAGGTCTTACAGGTAACTTTTCAAGATTACAATCTGCATATAAAATAAGAAATAAACAAATGGAATAGAGCACCAAAAAAAAAAAAACAGTATGCAAAATTTTGCAAAAAAAAACTGAGAATTGCAATGCACTGTTGAGGATGTTTTAGTTGATTGAGACTTATGGCAGTTACCAAATTTCGTGCAACATAATCCTTTTATTTTGAGGTAAAAAAAAAAGAAAAAAAGCCAAGAACCAGGTTCCTAAATTTTTTCTAGACTACAATAGATTGTAACATACCTAAAAATTAAAGCCATGTTTCCACAAAGCAGTAATAAACATTAAGAGGTTTGTCTTCATTATACTCCTCTTGATCCTTCGTATCAGAACATACAATGCTTCTTGAGACGACCTTCGGCATTTTCGACTCTTGTAGAAGTTTTCTCTTCCACAATTTTTAAATCGACATTCGGAAAAAAGGGGCGTTTAATTACTGCAAGAAAAGATTTATTATAGAATGAAAATCATGAAGTTTCACAGCTTACGTTTCCAAGGTAAAATATAAACAACGCTTTGATGCCAGAGATTAAGTTCAAGCTTTAAAATTAGCAATTATTTAACCCACCCTTGTCTTTAGATTTCAATGCCTGCTAGAAAATAACCGTTTGGGATATATTTTTCTATTCATTTAAATTTTTATATTGAACCATGATTCCCTTATTAAATAAATGTTTCGAAAATAAATATTTTTTCTATGCACTTAACTGTAACGCCTGACGACGCTTATTGGGGTTTGCATTAAATTTAAATCAGCATCCCTCTGAAACTTGCAATATGATGTTTTGCGTGATATGTCCTTTAAACAAAAATCTTTCCAGTTTGGCCAATATGTCCCTAACGACAAGGTAAGTTTTCTTTCGTTAAAATCTTTTCCGCACGTTTGAAGTAAATATTTTTATCCCCCTAGAGCCATCAGTTTAGTCATGCTATGTAAACAAACGTACAGCTCAATATATTTCTCATCGTTAAATGGCTTTCATTCATGCTTGTAAAAGTTACTGACAAAACTAACATTTAATTTATTGTTAGTTTCATTGGATTTTGAAGAATCTAGAAAGAATGAAATGGAAGGTTATATACGATGAAAATTACTTTGAAAAAATAATATAATTAAATTTAATAAATTGACGTATTCAATACTTATCTATGCTTTGTGTCATTGTGAATTTTGAATAAATAATAAAGTGAAAGGCTATGTATGAATATGACGTCAATAAACAAAATAAAATAATAATAAAAAAAGGAAATTGAGCTACCTAAATCCAAATGTATGCAACCTCCAAACCTTTCATCAAAAACATTTTGTGCTAATCTTCAACGTTAGTTTTTTCTCTTCATGGAGATGATTTATCTGTTCTCAGTAGTATCCACAAGGAGCAAGTATTTTTTCAGCACAGTTACTCTTGGTAAGGTATGTATCAAGTCCAACAAATGAGTAAGTAATTATGCTCACCTTCTCCTTTTACTGGAATGAAGATGAATGTACAGTTTGAAGTTTGAAATTTTTATCCTCAAGACTTTAGCATGCCTGATTTTCGGAATTTCGAAACATTATTTTCTAGCAAGCAACTTTTAAGCATTTTTAAAGCCCACAATTTTTCAAGGCTGATCAATTTCCTCTTACAAGTTGGAAGCATTGAAAGACAAGCACAGATTTGTTTTCTTCTCTTCTAAACCTGTAATAAATAATTTATGACCTTGTAGAGGTGATTCTCAAAGTGATTCATGATTTCAATAACTTTTGATGATTTTGAATTTGGTGAAATTGATATTTTGCTGCTTTTATCAAAAAAATATATTTTACAAAAGATTCTGTCAGTTTTATATTTTCATAATGGGAAAATACAATTTTCCACGGGAGAAAAAATAAATTAAATGAAACAAAATAAAGTGAAGATTGAAAAAAGAGCATTTAAAAAGGTAACTCAAAATCAGCTGTCTCGAAGTTATCATCATTGGTTTGTTCTTTCTGGTCTCGTATTTTTTGTTCACTTTTGGATTTTCGTAAAGCAGTATTTATGCACTGATGAATAATCTGGTTTAGACAGTCCCAAAGCAGCTCTTTACTGAGATTTTAGCTCTTTTTAAATGCTTTTTTCCACTTTTGTTTATTCAACTACACTAGGTGGCCAAAAGTATCCGGACACTTTCAAAAATTCACATTCTTACATATAGCTCGAGAAATAAGGGATCAATTATTCTTTAACTTTAGTCATACAAAATATAGACTTCACCGAACATTTCCAAGTTGAAATTAAATTACCCTTGCATTTGGGGGATGACAAGAAGGGGGTTGAAAGAAAAACCGCTTTTTGACCATAACTCTTCGAAAATAGCTCGGAATAAGCTATCAATTTCAATAATTAATTAGCATACTATGTATAATTACTGTACAAATTTTTATGAACGTACCACTCTTACTTCTGAAGATATGAAACATTTTTGAAAAAACGGCAATTTTATTTGAAGGGTTTTTGCTCATAACACGCAGAGTTTTTGATCAAACCTTATCACAACTTCAGAAAAGATGACAAAATACACGAGAAAGAACATACTAAAGCGGTAAATAAAAATATTAAAAATTCGATGAGATATGAACGTTAAAAGGAAATAATTTTTCACGGCGCATGCGCGAACGACAGAAATTTATAACTACAAAAATATTGTAGCCTGATTTATACTGCATCTTATAAAAAAAGTTTCAGTTGAATATCATGAAAAATGAAAAAGATATCAGCGATCTAGTGAGCTGTATTTCATTCAGTCGTAGACAATACATAAATAGTGAGGGGTTGTCCACAAATAGTGTGGTGACAATCGATCATTTTTTTTCAATGTTAAATTGTATACAGTTTGAAAATTTATATTCGGCATAGAAGTCACATTTCGTCTGTTCGGCCAAAAAGACCTTATACGTACGTTTCCAAAAGTATCCGGACACCCTCTGAAACGTTGGTTTTGAAAGACGACGCAATAACCTTTAATTTAAAAATAGCTCTTTGTGGACAGACCCTCACTATTTATGTATTGCCTGCGACTGAATGAAATACAGCTCACTAGATCGCTGATATCTTTTTCATTTTTCATGATATTCAACTTGAACTTTTTTTATAAGATGCAGTATAAATCAGGCTACAATATTTTTGTAGTTATAATTTTCTGTCGTTCGCGCATGCGCCGTGAAAAATTATTTCCTTTTAACGTTCATATCTCATCGAATTTTTAATATTTTTATTTACCGCTTTAGTATGTTCTTTCTCTTGTATTTTGTCATCTTTCCTGAAGTTGTGATAAGGTTTGATCAAAAACTCTGCGTGTTATGAGCAAAAACCCTTCAAATAAAATAGCCGTTTTTTCAAAAATGTTTCATATCTTCAGAAGTAAGAGTGGTATGTTCGTAAAAAATTGTACAGTAATTATACAAAGTATGCTAATTAATTACTGAAATTGATAGCTTATTCCGAGCTATTTTCGAAGAGTTATGGTCAAAAAGCGGTTTTTCTTTCAACCCCCTTCTTGTCGTCCCCCAAATGCAAGGGTAATTTAATTTCAACTTGGAAATGTTCGGTGAAGCCTATATTTTGTATGACCAAAGTTAAAGAACAATTGATCACTTATTTCTCGAGCTATATGTAAAAATGTGAATTTTTGAAAGTGTCCGGATACTTTTGGCCACCTAGTGTATCAGTGTTAGAAATAAGATTTTAAATTTAGGGGTATTGATAATATCTAGGATAAGTTTCTAGGGCAATTAAGGTGTCATTTTTAGTAAAAATGCAGAAAAAGGGATTTTTAACAAAATATTGAATTTATTTTAAAATTACTTTTACAAATTTATTCCTCACATCAGTCTTGGGTCTCAGTCATGATGAGTTGCAAAAGAAAAGCTTCAATGCTATCTAAAGCTTTAGGCATAAAATGTGCCTCCTAGGTTTCAAAATCCTTGGTATCAAGTTAGAACTTTTAGTCCCAAAATACAACTAACCACGCCTTATTTCTAACCATGGGCGCCCATAATGAGGACAACGGGGGATGGAGAGGGATCATTTTTTCTTCAGCCATCAATGAATAAGTTTTTAAAATGTCAGCACTGAAAATGATGCTTTCCATTTGAAACATTTCCTGCTAAACTATGTGGAAAATGTCTGAGCCTCCCCACCTTAAAATTTCGCATCCAAGGCCAAATACATGCTGATTTTGCTATTTTGCTGCCGTTTTTCGGTGCCTTCACAAAAATCGTACTTTAAAATCGATATTTTCGCAAAAATAAAGTAATAAAATCAGCACCTTCATAAAATATGTAATTATCACAGGCACAAAAACTACAATAAAAAGTACTAGTTGTAAATCAAAATTCACTCAAAAAATAGATTGCTGAGTTGATTTATACAGGATCATCCCACTTGTAACGACTTTTTTGTAGTATCTTAGTTCATTTTTAGCGTTTTTTTGCCAAAGTTCAATTATGAAATTTTCGTGCAATCTTTTGGCATCTTTTTTTGGGTTGCTATTCTTATGATAATTTCTTGAATAGTATAGAGTACCAGGGTGTAAAAAAATCAATGATTTTTTCAAAAAAATAAAAAAAATCGGATTTTTTTGATTTAAATCAGATTTTTTTGATTTAAATCGGATTTTTTTTATTTTTTTTAAAAAATTAGAAATTTCAGTTATTAATTAATTTTTATTTGTGAACAACTTACCTTTAAGTTTTTAAAAATACAAAAACACCTTTGAAGTAAAGCTTCACCAGTAAGAAACCCAGAAAAAAGTGTTAGGAGCCAATCTGAAAATATTCCTGTCTACTAGCTAGGAAAAAAATCAAATGGGGCAGGAAGCTCAACCCAATCCTCACTTCAGTCAGCCCCCCCCCTCTTTATTTTGCTTTTGTTTTGTAAAGCTGGAATATGTTCCATTTCAGCCACTAATAAAGACTGCCCCCCCCCCCCCCCCCCAGTTGCTGATGCAAGGTTGCCAGTCGCTAATGCATCTTCTGTTTGGTTGTTTTTGTTTTTTCTTTTCACTGAAAGTATATCACACACATTCTATCTTGTCCCTCCCCCCTCAATTCACTCTTTACAACACCTGCCCTGCACCTGCATGTATTTTCTTTATTTTACATATTAGACAACAAATAGCACTATTTGTGCATACATATTATTTGGACTGCAACCTTACAGCATCTGTGGAGGTGGGATGAGTAGGATTACTTTTCCATTTATTAGATGGAAATCAAAGCTCCAAAAGAAAATCGTAAAAATAATGAAATTGGGATTGTCCAAGAGAATTTTTTAAGGATTAAAATAAAAAGTTATTTGAATCAATGATTTTTTTTTAAAAAATCAATTGATTTAAATCGCGATTTAAATCACTGATTTAAATCAATTGATTTAAATCATTGACACCCTGTAGAGTACAAAGCTTATTGAGCTAAAATACAGTAATATTTTTCGTATTCTTTTGTTATTTGCTCTTCCTCCCCCCCCCCCCCCACACACGCACAAAAAAAAAATGAAAAAAAGAAATAGTTAATAACATTGCACAATTTGAATTAAAATTTAAGTTTTATTTTGCAAAATTTGAATTCTATTTTTGAAAACTCAAAATTATTGTGTGTATAGGAGGAGGGGGCGTGGACATAAGACTTTCATAATAATAGAAGGTTGATCCAACAACTGTCACAAAAATAGGTAGTGAGATAAAAGTTCTGGATTGGCCCATGGCACCTTTATTTTAAACCGTATTAACTGTTACATTATTTGTCCTTATAATAGTTCCCTTATCAGGAGACAAAACAAAAGCACAATATAATCAAAATTGCTAGATAACCAAGGTCCATTAAAAGCTGCACTTTATCTAATTTCAAATAACCTGTGTGTATGTCTACAAGAAATTTAATTTTTCATACACTAGGACTAATTTCTAAATAAAAGCAATAAAAGAACATGTAATCTAACCAATTGCTTTTTTTGTAACTGTAAAACATTGAATAAAAATATTTTAATTATTTTTCAAAGCAAATACACATCTAAATAATCTCCATATATTATTTCTCTAAGCCGAATCCTATACCCGGTCGAAACTCGCTCATTTCTTTATCGAATTGCATGAAAATTTATGATTTTGAAGCTTATCCCGCGGGCTATTGACAAAAATTAGACCCACCCTCTAAAAAGTGTCGGTTCGTTTTTTATTCGAACTTCAATTTTTGGGCACAAAATTGACTCTATCTATCGAAATAATTGTCGTATCGTCTCCATTTTGATTTCATTCGAAAGATTTAAAAAAATGCGTTCTTTAGAACGTTTCTCCGTTAGTGCCGCGTAACAAGAATCTCGAAAATCCACGTTTAAGCGACTTATAAGCGATTGAAGTTTGAAAAAGTTAAATATTTTGCTCAACTATTAAAATCGTTACCATTGTTGCTCAAATCAATTTTAAATGCGACATTTTAAGCCAAGGCTTAGCTCGGTAAACCTTAATTGTAACTTTTATTGTTTCAAAATACTATGGTAGTTTTGCGATAACGTTAGTATTTAGTTTAGTAGTAGCCTTGGGTACTTGATTTTAATATAATGTATCACTTTTGTAGTAGTTGTAAAAGTGAACGTGTCTTTGATCTCTTTGAAAAGTTGTCAGAACGACGGCAGTTGATGGCGATGTTGTGCAAACGTACAAGATTTTACAATGCCAAGGAACAGGGTACCAACAGGCAGGCTAACAGGAAGGTGTCTACTACCTAGACAATATTAGACAATTCAACAATGCTTTGGCCTTCGCTTCAGTCAAAGTGGACTCAGTTAACATTCCTGGCAGAGGTCCATATTGTTTTAAACTACATGGTCAAGTGTACCATATGATCGGGAACTTGCAACCTCCGGCAGGGACTACACCAACTTACGCTGGACTTTTCTTTATAGATTTCGACACTGCGCTGCAACTTCGAGCAGATAATGAAGCCAATAAAAATTGTCGTATTAAATTTTAAGTTTAGAGGGTTTTTTTTTTTATGCGGAATTTCGCACGGGTCACCTAGTTATAACTTAAACCACAGTGAATTTAAATGATTCTCTGTTTTCTATGTTCGATTTTTAAAGAAATCCCTCAAAAATGATGTTATTTTTACAACTTAAGTGTGAACTTGTATTTAAAGCAAAGTTTTACTATCTTTAATTTTTTGAAAGACTAGAGAAAAAATGTGATACATTGGAAGGAAGGGTATCTGTGTAAGACTTCTTTTATAAACGGAAAGTATCTCGAATAAAAATCACTTGTTTTATTTTTTTTTCTTAATCTGTCTTTGTTCACAGGTCTTAAATAAGAAGGTTCCTGAAAATCCCAAGTACAAACATGTAAAACCAGCAGTTGATAGTGGTATGTTTTCACTCTTTGCCTGTTTTTCTCCAGCAAATCAGTAAAATAAAAAATGCAGTGTTTATTTTAGAGGAAAAAAGGTTATGTGTTTTCAATATAAAATATAAAACCTATGTTCTAACAATATAAAGTTGAATCAGTATTGGTTTAACACTAATTATTGCATGATGACCTTTTTTACTTCCTTTTACGTAGTAAAGGAAGTATTGTGATCGCGGAAAAAAAATCACTCAAATTTGAATCTAAATTTTGATTTTGCTCACCCCCGAATGAATGTTCAGCGGTTTTTTCGACCTGTCAGCATGTGCATATGTACCTACCAACATATAAGCAGCCGAAAAATCCTTTTCAACCACCCCCAAGTTAATTATGATGAGTTTTCTCATGACGTCTGTATGTACGTAATGTGCGGATGTATGTATGTATGTATGTGGGTCGCATAACTCAAAAACCATATGCCGTAGAAGCTTCTAGCTTAGTATGTAGGCTCTGAGGATGGTCTAAATGTGCACCTTCCCTTGTGGTTGCATTCGAATGCCCCCAAGGGGGTGTTTTACCCCTTTTTGGGGGTAAATCAGTGTTAATTTCAATGCAGATGAATTGGCACGACCACTTGGCGATATATCGCCAAGCTTTTGGTCGCCAAGTGTTTGACGCCAAGTTGGCAACACATTTGGCGAAAAAAAAAATATTTTTTTAATTTGGGTTCAATTTGGCGATATTTTGCGAAAAATCCACTGAATGATGTTAAAATCGGCGATATTTAGAAAATGAATCATTGTAAAACATTTGTTTTGCATTGTTTCGTGGCAAACTATGGGTGTAAATGTTCGAATTGCTATCTTGCTCACTCCTAGCACTATTTTAACACTAAGTCATCTACAAAGAAATTTACACGTAAAAGGAAGTAGTGTATGACCCATACCAGATTTTTTATTATTCATTTTTTATTCATCCTTTAAGCTAGACTTGAATCAAATTGGTCATTATTGTTATGGTGAATGGTTGTTTTTATTTTTTGCAGGTAAACATGTTGTTAAGCAAATTAATGAACATAAAGAAAAACAAAAAAGTAAGAATTTTTCAGAAAAATCTACTATTAACTAAGATTGTACTTGAAAACATGTGAAAAGTATTCTTTGCAAAATGTTATTTTTAAAAGTACTCTTTTTTTTTTTTTTTTTTGTTTGGCTCCATTTTTGGACAAAGTTATTGAAATGAGTTTGTGAATTGATTAATTGGGTAGCTTATTGGTGCTTTCTTGATATTGTAAGTTCAATTAAATTTTCAATTATGTTACCCTCTTTGTTGTCATGTTTTAACTTACTGATATTTCACTTTTATTGTGTACTTTCATTATTCTGGTCTATATATTGGTAAAGCATTACCAATCAATAAAATCTATGATGTTTCTTTAAAATCAAATTTATACCCTAGTGCTAATTGAAACAAAAATTAAAAATACACTCTATAACAAAAAAATCGACGCACCAAAAAGGAGTTGTCCGATTGAGACTGCATTATTTTTTTAATGCATTCATTTATTTAACTTACGTATGCACTCACATCCAAACCCCTTAGTGAAGGATATGACCTCCTTATTTCTTAGCAACATTTATACAGGATTAGGTTGTGACTGTTAATTTTGAACTCTTACTGACGATTTTCACATCCCTATACCATATTTTAATTCAACGTCAAGTTGAGCTCTTCATTTCACAGACCAAAATCGAATTTCACATTTGGCATACAAAGAGTGTTAAAGTCAATCGAATATCTGAGTATGTTTCTCCGTTTTTTAATTCTTCACTATTTTTGCTGTAAAGCGGAGAATAAGGTCTAGTTAATTCTGGAACCTTCAGGATCCTCTTAGGCAGCTGAGGAAAAAACCTAGCTCATTTTGGATTTACCTAAGGGGGTACACATACATATTCTGAGTAAATTATACCAAAAACTATGACCACTTATAAGTTGATCCCCAACCCTCAATTCCCCAAATGACGGTCGTATTAGGAATAACTATTTCTTAAATATTTATAATGGATTGTTACGGATATATCATTTCTGTGATTGACTTCAAGTTTCGACACCATATGGGTAACACATTGTTTCAAAGTCATTTTTCACAACATTCTAATACATTTGTTTGGTTTTTGGAGAAAAGTTTACTTAATGATATTGATTAAATGATTAAGTTTTATTTTGGTACTTTTTTTCATATTAGATCTGTTTATGTTTCAAATTCAGGAATTATGTACTTTTAATGAATTATTATGTTACTGAAAAGTAAAATTAATTGTGTGAATTGAAAAGGTTTGGTATTTTTTTATTTTAGGTTGCAATCACAGAAAAAATGAAGTCTTTAAGAGAATCAAACTTTCTACATTTGTTAAACTGGTAAGTTATATATATTTAGAAAATATATGTTTAAACCAATAGTTGTTTTTTTTATTGACTCCTAGTTTTTATAATATTGTGTGTACCTTCAAAGTAAACTTAATTCTTACTGATAATTATTGCAGGCTATAGCTGCAGGATTTGAATTTTTAGAAACCCAAAAGGAAGGTAAGCAGTTTGTTATTTTAATCCTACCTCTGCTCATATTCATTAAGGTTTTTATTCTTTATAAAACTATGTTTAAATAAAATTCTATCCTCATATTCTTTCGCTGCTTTTAAATTTGCTTGTCTCCAACCCAGGGTTGGCAAGTTTTTGACAGTCGGAGGTTTTATCCGGTTTTAACCGTGGTTTTTACTGTCATGTCAAAAACCACTTTTTTACATGGTTTTTGACATAAGTGTCAAAAACCTAAATTTCTATCCAAAACATGTTTAAATTTGATATTGATAATCAAAATACATTTTCAAATGAATTTGACAATTTCTGATTTCAGACACTGAAGTAAACTTTTGGAGTTTTAGGTTATTAAAATAAAGTGTAATAAGCAATCCTAATCATAATTGAAGGGCTCGGGAGTAAATAATGGTAACTAGCATTTTAAAAATGAAACATATGGCTTTTGAATGTGGCTTTATTGCTTCGAGGAATTACTGTAACAGATTTTTTTATTTTAAAAATGAAGTGGGTACATTAAGTGCTGTGTGTCTTGGGTATACTTAATAAATTTTTACAAGTGATTTTTTTTTAATTTTAATTTGAAATAATAAATTTTAATAAATAAATAAATAAATAAATAGTTTGATCAAAAGTATTTAGCAGATTTGTACACTGAGTACTAATTAATTTCGTTTTGCTTTTACTCAAAATAAAAAAAAATCACTTTGATGTAAAGATTTTTAGATTGATAAAATAGCTAATTAATAGTTATTAAAACATTTAAACAAAACTATTTTAAAAACTGGATTTAACTTTTAATACTTTTAACTTTTTTCATGGCATAACAAGTTAATTTAAAAGAATGATAATTAATTTTCATTAAATTTATTAATTTAATTTTTATTAAACTTGACTGATGAGATAAC
>JAXGGA010009078.1:0-53264 GCA_038373865.1 Uloborus plumipes
AAAAGAACTAATGTGGATTAAAAATATTAATTAATGAATTATTTTTATTCAAAACAAATCAGCCCATAATTTTAATTAAAAAATAAATTTATCAATAATTTAAATAAATGAATGAATTAATTAATTAGCTTTAAAAAAACTCTTGCCAACAGCAGTCTTTAAAAAATGACAGATTCTGTCAGATTTGACAAGTTGGTAAACACATTCGATTAAACCTATTTCTCAAAAAATACGGCTCCTATTTTCGTGGGATGAAAATCATACTTAATTCATAATGTCAGTCGAAGATTTACATCAAAATCCAGTTGAAAAAATTTTTTTTTCTTTCCCATAGCAGCATTTAAAGAGAAGACAGATTCAGTATCATTTACATTGAATCCCGTAGGAAGTAGGGAGCGTTTCAGCTAGCGTCCTCTGGCGGCGTGTGAGAATTCGTTGCCACTTTTAGATAGCAGAGATTTAGCTCCTCCCCTTTAACCTCCTTGGATTCCGTCCACAACCGTAACAATTGAAGCTGATTTCGAAGAGCAAAATATGCCTCTTACTTAAAAAAAATAACCAAAAGAAAAAACAAAAACAAATATGTAACGATTAACGAATAAGCACCTTTAAACAATGTAAAAGCGGCTAATATATCAATTTTTCCACAAAAAAATTCTTGAACGGTTCAAAATAAATAAAAAAAAAATTAAATAAAAAGCACACCAAAAACATTCAATTTTTATCATCAAAAAAAAAAAAAAAAAAAAAAAAAAAAAAAAAAAAAAAAAAAAAAAAAAAAAAAAAACACGTTACAAAATTAAAGCCCTCTGAAATAAATACAGTTTTCATCAAAAATAAAATCGTTGCAGCTCTTTCTTTCTGTTAAAAAATAAAACACGCTGAATTTTCTTTTATTGTCGGTTGCCAAGAGCGGGAAAAAAAGAAACAAGAAGTTCTGTCAAGAACTAAACGAGCCTACTTTCCCGTACATCGACATCGGCATTCTTGCATCTGATCATTATCTCTTGATTATCTGAGACTGAAAATTATGTCAAACATACCTTTTTAGCACTTAGAGCTGATTTCGAAAAGCAAAATATACCCCTCTCATCAGATGAAATAGACACGTAAAAAGTAATTAACGAATAAATAAAGTTTTGTCGCACCTTTTAAAGAGTGTAACTGTTACAGTTCCTCCGTAGAAAAAATCCTCCATCGTTTTCAAAAATAATAATAATAATAATAATAATAATAATAATAATAAAATAAATAAATAAATAAATAAAAGTACAAAGAGCATCAAAACACATTTTATCAAAGAAAGAAAAAAAAAAAGGAAAAAAAAAAACTCGTCCGTTAATAAAATGTCTCGAATTTCACTTTTAATCTGTTGCCAGTTGTTAAATATAAACAAAGAATAAAATGTTCTCGTGAATGAAAAATTTTGTTACAAAAAAAATCGTCTGCCAAAAGAAAAAAAAATAATAATAAATGAAATAAAACAAATGAATAAATAAACAAAAAATCGTCTGCACAGTCAGTCATTTTTTTTTCTGAGCCTGCATTTCCGCCATGTTTGCGGAGTCGGAGTCGGAATCAGAGTCCTCACAGAAGATCACTCAGAAAAGTACTTTACAAACATTATTTATCAAAACCATTTTCTTACAAAGTTAGTTTGAAGGAAATCCGACTTTAAGTTCAGGATCAACATTCAACTTAAATTCCCCGTAGGCGCTAATGTTAATTTTTTTTTCTGAACGGTTTTTATTGAACGAAAAATGGTTCAAATCAAAAAGCGAAATATGGGAATGAGCATACTCGCCGAGATCTTTCCAACAAAAAAAAAGTTTATTCCGTTCGGATGGTTCACTCAGAAGTTATTAGGTGGGGAAAGGTTGCTTGAACGGTTCAATGTTGAACGAAAAAGTGTTCAAATTGAAAATTTAAATAATAAAATATTTTATTAAATTTTAAATTTAAATACGGTAATGAAGTATCCTTGCTGAGATCCTTCGAACAAAAAAGAGTTTATTTAAATCGGACTGTTCACTCAAAAGATATTAGGGGTGACAGCTTGATTGAACGGTTCAATGTTGAACGAAGCATTGTTCAAATCGAAAATGTAGATACGGGAATGAAGTATCCTTGAAAAGAGCTTTCGAACAAAAAAAAGTTTGTTCAAATCGGATTGTTCACTCAAAAGTTAGCATCGCGGGACAGGTTGTTTGAACGGTTCAAAGTTGAACCTAAAATTGTTCAAATCGAAAAGTTAAATCTGGGAATGAGCTGTACTCGCTGAGATCTTTCGAACAAAAAAAAATTTATTCCATTCGGACGGTTCACTCAAAAGTTATTAGGTGGAGAAAGGTTGCTTAAACGGTTCAATGTTGAACCAAAAATGTTCAAATTGAAAATTTAAATACGGTAATAAAGTATCCTTGCCGAGATGCTTCGAACAAAAAAAAAGTTTGTTTTAATCGGACTGTTCATTCAAAAGTTATTAGGGGTGACAGCTTGTTTGAACGGTTCAATGTTGAACGAAAAATTGTTCAAATCGAAAATGTAGATACGGGAATGAAGTATCCTTGAAAAGATCTTTCGAACAAAAAAAAGTTTATTCAATTCCGACGGTTCACTTAAAAGTTATTAGGTTGGGAAAGGTTGTTTGAACGGTTCAATGTTGAACCAAAAATTATTCAGATCGAAAAAGCGAAATATGGGAATGAGCTGTACTCGCCGAGATCTTTCCAACAAAAAAAAGTTTGTCCGAATCGGAATGTTCATTCAAAAGTTATTAGGAGGGGGACAGACAGACCGACCGACACACAAATTCCCCATCTCAATACCCTACTTTCAAATTTTTAATTTTTCGATATTCATTTTACCTTTTTATTGTTTTAACTTGGCGATATTTTTTGGACTTGGCGATATTTTTTGGACTTGGCGATATTTTTTTAACTTGGCGATACTTTTTGAACTTGGCGATATTTTTTAGATGCATTAAGCTACTTTTAATACTTTTTTCGTCTTTCTTTTATTTTTAACGGGAAAGTAGGCTAAAAAATTAATTAAAACTGTAGAATGAAAATAAATACAAATGGTCTCAACTCTCAACAATCGTCATTTCGCAGTAAAAACATTTGGGCTTTGAAATTTCATTTTGATTCAATAGGTAATACTTATCTTTGACCTGCATCAATAAATCTACGAGAGATGGTAGTATTTCAATTTATATTAATAACGTTTTTCTTATTTCTTGGAACGAAAATTGAAAAACATGTTACGAATCTGCATAATTAAAAAAAAAAAATGGCACCAAAAAGTATTTTATTAGTGCTATTGCTTTCCTTTAGGTAGAAAGGTTTGAAACCCTATTGTAGGCATAAACGTTCAAAATTATTGAAAGGTTCGAGAAATAGCCTAAGGCAGGGATTCAAGTGAAACAGCACTGCGATCGCTTCGAATTGCAATCGCTACTGGAAGTGAATTACATTATCATCAACTTAAATTGGCATGACGTCACTACGGGTAGAGTCAATAAGAGCTCACAAGCACTCAGCGATCTCCTCTTATTCGCCAAGTAGGCTGTGACGTTTTATCTAGCTCGTTTTTCATAGGCAAACGTCACGCTGACGTCACGATGTTTTTATCAAGAAACGTTCTAATGTAATTCATTTCCAGTCGCGATTGTAATTTGCGATTGCCTGTTTCACTTGAATCCCTGCCTAAGGCAGGGATTCAAGTGAAACAGCACTGCGATCGCTTCGAATTGCAATCGCTACTGGTACATTATCATCAACTTAACTTGGCACTGACGTCATTACGAGCGGAGCCAATAAGAGCTCACAAGCAGTCGGCGATCTCCTCTTATTCGCCAAGTAGGCTGTGACGTTTTATCTAGCTCGTTTTTCATAGGCAAACATCACGCTGACGTCACGATGAACGTTCTGAAATGTTCAAGTCAACAGTGAAATATGGGATTTTTTCTAGATTTTTGACTTCATTTGATGCCAAAAATATGCTCGAATTATTTTCCAAACTTTTAGATCTTTGGAATAATTTTAGCCTTCATTTTATTAGAATTCAGGAAATGAATTTGAGAGCGAAAGTGAAGTCAAAAATTTGTAGATTTTGATGATAGAATTTGGAAAAACATCTGTCGGTACGACAAAAAATAAACTTGCACTCAGTACTTTAATTCTTCACTGGTTTAACACCTCATTTAAGTAAGCATTTTTTTTTATCATGATTTCATATAAATCCAATAACGCTTTTTCGAGTCGAAGTTGAAGAAAATGTGATGAATCTTAATATTCCGCTGGAAGATATTTCGATAATTGGGAATCTGGAGCGGTCGTCAAATTTTTGGCGATCATTATTTTTTTTTGGGTAAACCTTTGTTTACGTCTGCGAAGGAAAGCTTTCCATCGCGCATGGATTGGCGACAAAGATTTGGCGCCTTTATAGAGAGATCGCAAGATTCTTAATCATCGGAATCGTACTTCAGTGGCGTACATAGCATCCCCGCGGCGCGGAGGGGGGGGGGGGCATGATGAGTTACACGGAAAATATTTTTATATTTTAATATGGAGGTGCAAATCCATTTTAATATGGGGGTTGCATTTGCAAATCTTGCGAAGAGGCGCACCTAAGTCTTTGCCCTGCTCTGTTATGTTTCGGATATTTGAAGGGGAAAGATTTCGACAATTAGAAAATTGGCGATATCGATTCTTGGCGTCAAATTTTTGTCACCAACAAATGTATGAGGAATGTTTTTTCTTTGCATATTTAAACAAAGAGTAAGGAAAACTATTTGAGCGGATTTTCCATAAAGCAATAGGGTTACCAAATTAAAATTATTTGCACCAAAAATGTGATGAAAGCTCCAATTATCCAACCATCCCCGTTTTTGATAACGTTTTATATAAAATATTTTTGGAAAAAAAATAGAACCGACTTCAGTTGGAAATTGCTCTAAAAAGTAAAAAATAATTTTTTTCTTTGAACACCATCGAAAAACTACTTTTAAACATAAGTTTTGAAGTCGGCGCAAAACAATAGGTAAAATGATAAGAAACCATATTTTGCCAACATTTTTCAGAGAAACCGTTGAAAATTAAAAGCAGAACATTTGTACCATTGCACGAATGTGTGGTAATCAATGAAATGTATGCGAATGCTCTTAAAGAACCTGGATCCTGGAGTGTAGATTTATAGTGGCTGGGGGACGTTAAAAATGTCGTGGTCACTAAGTCCTCCAAGTGAAACGACACCTCTGGGGGTGCTGGGCCATGGGTTTGCTCGGCCCTTGGTCTGGCTCAAAAACAAAACAGAGCGCCCTTCAGGGTCCTATACCGGTCAAACCATGAGTATGTACGGGGGACGCTGGAGTTTGTGATGAGAGTATGATCATCCCTTGGGATTATTTTTTAAAGTTTGCTAGTTGAAATCCGACTAAATGGCACAGTAAGCGCCCAGATACTTCAGGGGTCATAGCAGGGGAAAATATATATGTAGGAGTTTTAAGGAAATAAAATATTTTTGGAAAAAAAATAGAACCGACTTCAGTTGGAAATTGCTCTAAAAAGTAAAAAATAATTTTTTTGTTTGAACGCCATCGAATCTACTTTTAAACATAAGTTTTGAAGTCGGCTCAAAAATGATAGGTAAAATGATATTTCACCATATTTTGCCAACATTTTTCAGAGAAACCATTGAAAATTAAAGTAGAATATTTGTACCATTGCACGAATGTGTGGTAATCAATGAAATGTATGCGAATGCTCTTAAAGAACCTGGATCCATTAAAATTTATGTTTATAGTTGAATTGTAGTTGCGTATGATTCTATACATTGTTTTTGCGCCGACTTCAAACTAATGTTTAAAAGTAGTTTCGATGGTGTTCAAAGAAAAAAATTATTTTTTACTTTTTAGAGCAATTTCCAACTGAAGTCGGTTTTATTTTTTTTCCAAAAATATTTTATTTCACTCTTTTTAGTGAAAATGCACTTAAAATAATCAAAGTATAGTTAAAAAACGCTTTTAAATAAAGTTCAGAATAAAGATTAAATTTAGTTGAATTCCATGTTTGATTTAGTTAAGCCTTCATTTAAAATTCTCATTATCATTATTATTATTGTTTCATATCAACCACGTTTTGTAACAATGGATTTCATATTTAATCATTTAGGACAAATCGCTGTCATTATTACGATTACTGTGATCCCGATTTCTATTTCGAACGAGTTCTGCAGGTTCCCGTTATCAAACCCGGACCACGAGACGATGGGACCAATCGGAAATGAAACCCTTTCTAACAAAAAAAGAATTTTTGAAATCGGTCCAGACGTCTTCGAGAAATCTTATAACATAAAAAAAAAAAAAAAAAAAAAAAAAAAAAAATTCTCCGACGAATTGTATAACCTCCTCTTTTGTTGAAGTTGGTTAAAAAATGAAAAGCGCTTTGTTCTGATTAGTTTGGAGAATATTTTTGAAAACACGCCAAGTGTTCCTCGTTATGATAGTTCCCGCAAAACTTGGCTACTCTGCGGAACTATCAATAATCAAAATGAACTGGTTGTTTTGGTGAGACTGGATACAAATACTAGAGTTTAATTTAAATGGTGGATTATTTTACTTTTAAATGGAAATTTAGGGAATTATCGTAACATAAAATAGCCAAATTATCGAAATTGCTGAAATTGTTGCCTTTTTCGCAGTAACATTTAATGGTTTCAGATTCACTAAATTCATTAATTTGGCGGAATTTTTACTTTCAAATAGAACTTTTGCAAAAAAAAGTGTGACGCCAAGATTCTTGAAAACTGGGAACAACCACGCACCACAGTAACGCAACTTTGCCCATAATCGTGATGACAACAATAAGATATGCAATGAAAATACATCAAAAACTTTCCTCACGGAAGAAAAAATGTCGCTAATTGAGCTACGGAAGAATATCGCGAGAATTTAAAAATCGCTGATTGGGGCTAAGTTACGGTATAGCTTAACAGTCCTGGTAAGTTTGCTTAGATGCTGCAGTCTTTTCGAAGTTTCTTGAAAATGTAAAAATTTCGCTAAATAAAACAATTTTGTTATGGAAAAACCATTAAAGTTAAAAATATTCTGTTAAATAAATAAAACAAGCTATTGAATAAAGATTTAAAAGCTTTATTAAAACATGAAAAATAGCCCCAAAAACTAAATTATACAACTTTAAAAGCTTTTAAATCACACGGTTTGCGAAAACAGGTTGTTCTTAACTTCGATTTTGTGAAGATGTTTTGTAAAACTTTCTTCGCATTAAAGAGGATATAAGTTATTACTTGAACTTACTTTATATCTTGAACACACACATTCATTTAGACGGGCAGAGAAATTCAATTTTTCTTTTAATTACCTCATGGTTGTCATTAAATTTTTCAGCTTGCCATTTAATATTTGATTGGCACATAATTATAAAATTTAAAAGAATAAATGGCCATTTTATTTTTGCTAAGC
This sequence comes from Uloborus plumipes, assembly GCA_038373865.1. Classification (NCBI taxonomy): domain Eukaryota; kingdom Metazoa; phylum Arthropoda; class Arachnida; order Araneae; family Uloboridae; genus Uloborus; species Uloborus plumipes. The sequence goes on from JAXGGA010009078.1 coordinate 7,484, forward strand.
AGGAAAAGACATGTTTCTCATCTTTAAATTTTTGTAATCCTTTTACATAGTAAGGTGTAGGTTGAATTTATTCTCAAATTGTGTACTACGTACTGTATGGGGACTGCTCGGCTGTTGTGACTGGCCCGGGCATAATCGGTGAAGGTAGTCAAAAAATTCAACAAGTCATTAAGGTTGGTTCGGGTAAGTGCCCCCCTCCCCCCTTAAACTGAAATGCGCTTATGGTTTTTATACTTTTTTGTACTGATCATATCAAATTTCCTCACAGCTTTTGCATATATTTGGGTTTCATGGAACTTTTTTTTGGATCATATATTTTATATCAAAAAAATTTCCGAAAAAATATTTTTTGCGAGTTCAAGCAACATTTTTCAAAGAAGTGTTTCAATGTTAGTTTTTATTATTTTTTCTATGTTCATCAAGTTTTCTTGTAGAGTTTAACCTAAAGTACACATTGCAATAAGAATTTTTATGCAAAGTATTATTAATAAGTGTTTAAGGGAAGGGGTCCCACTTACCCCGTGGTTTTTCTCTATTAGGATAAGTGGGTCCCCTCACTATGGTGTAAGTGGGCCCCCTCATAATAATGATGGTTTCAAAATGAAAAGCAGGTTTGATGAAGCAATTTCTACGATGAAAAAAAAAAGATACTTATGGAGACCTAATAGCAGAAATTGATGGCTCAGCCACACAAACTGCAAAAGCTGGTAACTATGTATTTGTAAAACTTGCAGCAAAGAAAACCATAAAGTATTATGAAGATCTAATTTCAAAATGTAATACAAATGAAAAACATACTGCAAAATTTGATAGAAACAATAGAAATAGCTACACTTTTTATTGGTTTGATGTAGGTGATGTTAGAATTATAACTGAGGATGTAATGATTATGTTTCTCCCTCAGAAAACTTCAAACAGACGCTGCCATTAAGTGTTTTCATTTTTTTTTCAACCTATATATTTTTTTCTATTTTACCAAAATGGATCTTAATCTACTCCATTATGTTTATTCAACATTAATTCATATGTAGAAGCACAAAATACGCCTAACGGCTTTTAATGAATTTCACAGACATAATTGTTTTGTATTCCGCTCTATAATTTTCTGTCATACACATTTAAATCTAATTAGATATCTCATTAATGGATACATTTACTGAAAAATATTCAGTACTAAAATGTTGCATACTTTGTCAGATAGGACCCACAAACCCGTTCCAAAATATACTCACTTTAAATATAAATAAATGGAGGGTGGCCCACTTACACCTTCCTAGAGGGTAAGTGGGCCCTCCACGCCATTTTGTAAAGAATAAGATAGTTAAAAATATTTAAAGCATTTTTTTTAGGAAATAATGCTGAACTTGTGTTTATTAATAATGTCGAAGATAAAATAAGTCAAAAAATTTAAGCTGTTTTGCTTTAAAACTTTTGTATAAGGCTTTAAAAACGAACTGTTCTAAAAAGGGGGGTGTTCGCTTACCCTAACCAACCCTATATTTTTTTTCCTGTCGAGAAGGTACATAATAAGAAACCTAAGAAAGTATACCTACCCGAAGAAAGTCATAAAAGTATATTCATAACCAGTTGTTGGTTCAATCAGCCGGGAAAAGGGTCTTTGTTGTACAAGTTGGTGACATCATCAAAGAACAATTTTCTTAAAAGCTAGGAAACTATTCCAAACATTTTCTCATTAATTGTATTTCTTATAAACGGTGGCGGATTTACAGGTTTAAGGACTGACTGCAATACATTTTGGGGGGCTCTTTGTCTATCACAGAACTGTGTGGTGGTGCATCTATCAGTGCATTTTTAAATCCCTTTCGGGACACCGATCTTGGGGCCGATCACAGGCAATTACGACATTTGCGACATGGTAAACCCGCCACTGGTTACAAATATAATCAGGGCAAGCAATAATACATCATGTTAAAATTTATTTTTAGCCCTGAAGTACTCAGCACAAGTAGAACGGTGATGAAAAACTTCAAATTAAAATGGGCTCATGGAGTATGTAAAAGTAACCCAACCTACATATCTAACGAAAAACTTTTCATTCCATATGAAGCATTTTTCCAAACCTGCAATGTTTCCAGTAAAGTTCTTCACACTGAAGTGCCACCGGATATGCAAATTGGTTGTGCAACATCGACGCATAAATCTGGCTTAATAGCCCTAAGTGAAATGAGAGACAAAATGCGAATACATGTTCTGAGCTATCCCGACATGAAAGAGGTATCAGTTCTAGAACAATCCCATCCGGAACCTTGCCATGCTTTGCAATTTACTGGACTGGAGTTTTTGATATCCGTGCATGTTCGAAATTCTTACAATGTCATCTTGTGGAGATGGACCACCGAAAACATGGAGCATTCGTTCTCTACAGAACTTGTTGATTCAGAGACATCTGATATAAATTTCACAATTAATCCTTTGGTCTGGTATCACATGTGTATCCAAAGCAATGTACGACTCATTTTTTTAGAGATCAAAGCTGTAGATGATAAATATCATGTCGATCATAAATCATTCTGGTTGGTAGAGGTTGGAAAATCTACATTCCGTTTAGTTAACACCAATATTGAAAACTCCACAGATGATTCTGGAGGAAGTTCAAAGTATGCGAACATTCTTTGCCACTGCTGGATGCCAGGAAATCGACTTCTGGTTGCTACATCAGTAGGTTGTCTGCTTAAAATAAATTATTTTACTGAGGACATATCTACTCTTTGCAGACTTAACGAGACCAAAACAGTGGTTTCCAGCATGGCGCTGAATAAGTGCGGCCTTTTCGTTGGTTACAGCAACGGACTTGTCGATATTATTGATATTTCCAAAGACCGTTGGATGGTAAATAACACTATTAACGTAAAGCAGCCAGTACTCAAATTGCTGTTTTCTCCACAATATAATTTTCTTACCGTAAGTACAGTAAAAGGAGCTATTCACTTGTTAAAGCCAGATTGGGATTCTGCTGAAGTTGTCATGAAACCCGATTTCTCGGATGAAATTGGTGTTTCCATTTTTGGACTATTTTCAAGATATTGCATTGTTGCGAAAAAAACAGGACGCTTGTATATTTACAGAGCAAGTGATGGTCAATACTTGAGCAGCATAGAGCTAGACGAAGGAATTATATCTATTGCCACAAGTCCTTTGTGCTCTTATGCTGTTGTTGGTTCTTATGCTGGTTTCTTATATTTTATAGATTTAACAACTCCAGAAAAGCCCAAAATCATCCAATGCTTAAAACCGTACGACAATCCTGTCGAACATGTAAAAATAGATAATTTTGGGAGATTTATCGTTTTGTCGTCCGAAAGTCATCTCATTAAAATTTGGAACGGACTTCCTTCTTCTGATTTTCAGTTTCTTGGGTCCAAGAAACTACTGAAACCTGTAAAAGACTTGGTCCTTTTTTGCCGTAAAAAGGAAGAAGACACTTTTTTATTTATTTTGTCTGAAAGTGGACCCAGTTCAGAAAAGCAAGCTGGAAATGTATTAATACGGCTTAAACTTCCAATCGATTTCCTGACAGATCCGAAAAAGTATCAAATTGATGTATTGGGCACACTGGACGGAGATGCTCTTTGGTTTCAAAAGTGGTTGCTGAGTTATCCATGCTGCAAAATCGATGTCCATTATACTTTAGGAATAGTATTTTATTCCCCAATTGAGAACAAGGTTCAGAGACTTTCGGTATGGTCAGATCCTTTAAAACTGAATTCTAAGCCAAGTAGCTTACTCAGAAGCTCTGTTATTAGTTCTATGCGTGTGTCACCAAATCAACAATGGTTGGCTATTATTGGCATGAGGGGATACCTTGAGATCTATAGCACAGTGAATTTTAATGATCCAGTAGCTTCACAAAAACTGTGCGCTGCTGAAAGCATTCGGCATTCCGTTCTCGATTTTTCTTCTTATTCGGATGAATTTATAGCCGGAAAAGACAACGTAACTATTTTATATTTTCAATGGATAGATGATCTTCCCCACTTGAAGTTAATGACAGAATGGATTGCTGACAGTTATTATCAATGGGAAAGCGAGAACAGTTACCTTGAAGCAATGGAAGAAGAAAGGACTTCAGTAACTTCAAAGGAATCTAAAGTTGCTGAACCCAATATGCTTTCAATGACTAATATTTTAGCAAAAATGGATGGATGCATTAAAGTTATATTTTTCCAACTACATGGGCTTCTAATTATCAAAAATGCAGAAGAAAACTTTGATACTATCATGTTTAACTCCGATAGTGAAGACATAGAAATGTTATTGAAAAAAAATTCCCAAAGAGTTACCTCAACTTTTGATGATTGCGAAAAAAGGGAAGAGAGTCCATCCCAAAACACTAGTCGGAAGTTTGTTTCCTCATTTCACACAGGATTTATGCTTCAAAATTATTCACTCGAAACTTCTAGTCAGAAAAACAAAACAGATGAAGATTTACATTACAGTAAGGACGGAAATCAGAAATGCATCAGAGATATAAATTTTTTCAATCACAGTCATAAATTCAAGACAAAAGCTGAGAGATTAGCTCTTATAGAAGAAATTAAGCAAAGACAAAACAACTTCAAAAGGGAATTTAATAAGGACTTCGATATTTTGTTCATTGAAGAAGAGGAAATCAAAGACAACCTGTCCCAGATTCGTTTCCAAGCAAAAGTGGCTACTCAGAGACTACCTTCCAAAGCAGAAGTAGACTTTTATGATGCTTACATAGAAGAAAAGAGTTTTGAAAATATCAACCAAGAAATAGAAAGTTCCTTAAGCAGCGAAACAGAAACTGATGATCCAGTCCAAGATACAAAACAGTTCATTCAAAACCAAGTGGAAACAATCCACCAGCTAAAGCGAGAGTTTGATCTGAAGGTAGAAGACTTGTCCTCGAAGAAATTGTACTGCGATTTTCACATTCATAAAGATGAATTAAAAGTACTCTGCGTTGTTATATTTACCGAAGCAGAAGAAGAATTTGAGAAGTGGAAAAGCGAAAAGAAGGAAGAACTTGAATGCATGAAGAAAATTGTGGATCACTTTGATGACATCACTGGAGACTTACTGAATATACAGAAAAACATTAGGCAGCTGCATTGGGGACTGCAAAGACTAGAGAGAAATACTAGAGCGAAAATCGAATCAGTCTGTAAGAAAAATGTCAGCGAAGGGATGTGGTGTCGAGTAAACGAACAACCTGTTTTTAAATTGGCTAATGGTTCCGATAATCCTTTTTGGGATCCTCTCCAGCTTTCAATCTCAGATGACTTGCCGTCATTCAACTACGACTCAGCGTCAGCATTTGTTCCTGCATTTTCTGGTAAAGACGATGTAGTTGAGAAAAGGAATCAGTGCCTCAAAATTGAAATGATACTGAGATATATTGAGCAACAGAGCACTGATATGTCATCTATTAAGCAGAAATGTGCAAACTATAAGGCTGAAGCAAAACAGTACCAGGAACATTGTGACAGAACTTTTAGCTATATATCCGAATTGATGCTGAAATTGATTGAAAAATTTCACACGATGCTCAGTTCTAGTCTTGAAAATGAAGAAGACCTGAATACGGATGGGGACATAGTGAGACCCGACGCGTGCCTGCCGTGGGAGTTGAAGAACTTGCCCTATTCCGAGAGTAAGTTTTCGAAAGGCTTACAAAGTGCCTTTCAGAGGAACTTAGGATTACAAAAAAAACTTGAAGAAATTCAGAGGTTATTTGACGAGCTCAAAATGCTAAAGAGGAGTTTCGATTCAGAAAGAAAGAACGTGAAAACAAAATTTAGCTCCTTTGCTGACGATTGTGTTCATGAAGTGCAGCTGCAACAGAAACGTTTTGACGATACTAAGAAAGTTGTCAACAAAGTAGCAGAAAATAAGAAAAAAGGTGTTTATAAGTTATTGAAAACGGCCTGATTCCCGACAGCTTTAGGGAATCGATGTTCTTGTTGTACGTAAGGCTAACACGTTTCTTTAAATTGATGTTTTGCATTCGAAAATTACGATAGTTCTGTTGAGTGTTCTCTATTTTATGTTGCTCAAAACTTATATTAAACACCTTTACAAAGTTTCCGTTGTAACTTTTGTTTCTCAATAGAAGTAAAACAAAGTTATAGGTCAAGTAAAAGTTTAGGTTTCTTCTCGGAGGGTCTACAAGGTAGTCATACTATGCAGATTTTTTACTCAGACACACAGCCTGTTTATGGAGTGCTCATGTTTCACCTGAACGACCTCTTTCTTCCCTCCGCAACAATGGTGAAAATGCAATGCAGAGTTGAGACAGTAAAACTTAAACGCAAAAAAAAACATGTAAAATATACGCAATGTAGAATTTCAGTCTCCCATAAGAGTCAGTCTACACACACAAAAAAAAAGAGAGTGGCACTACCAACATCCACCAAGATATGAAACGGAGCATTTAGAGACATACCACCTTTAACAGTTTTTCAGGGACTAAATAGCAGCTCAATAAACTTGATGATTCCTCCCTCCCCCTTTACCCTTCCCGCAAATTGCGCGAGCTTCTGCATTCATATGTTTCTACGTTTCAGATTACACTATTTACATTTGTTTTTCTCTAGCAATGAAAAAGATAAATATACAAATAATGTTTTTTTACTTCTACAGCACGTCATGATTTGTTGTTTTTCTACGTTATGTATTGTTCTTCTGTTCTCATCTCGTTTTCTTTTCGGTAACTCTAAGTGAAAAAACGCGAATTTTAGTCGCAAATGATTCAACAGACTATGTATTCTTAACTATGTATTCTTAATTTACCGACATGTTTGCCCTAAATATGATTGTCAGGACCTGAGGACCCTATAAAAAGTCAGATCTTATTTTTTCAAACTTTTTTTCCACTCTACACATTTAATATCTCAACTTTGCATCTCATTTCGATCATTTTTTGAACTGGAAGTATGAATCTGAGATTAAAGGTTACGAAAATATAAGTCATTCAAAATAAACATATAGGCACGCTGTATAGATCATGCTATGAACATACTTTTACACTACTTAAAAGGCAGGTAGTTTGTGTATGAATTAAGACAATGATTTCATTTAAGTATGAATTCATTTTCGTCTGTTAATTACTCACTAACTTCATGAATAAAAGCTAATCGAACATAACCCATAATTTTTCATTTCGCATTTTAAGTTTTCACTTTCAAGATTTTCACCGAGTTAAGTTTCGTTTCATGCTCGAAAGCGTGTGACGTGCTGTCTTCGTTAAAATTTTCGTACGATTGTGTCACTAAATCCGCGACTGATATTGTGCAATCGTTATTTTCACTCTTTCTCCCTCCAAAAAGTTAGAGATTTATCGTTGACGTTTGCTCGTCCTTGTCCATGTACAGTCCAATATCTGCACAGCTGTTGAGTTTCATTTGGTTCACCTACTCATGCGACAGTTGAACAAGTAGTGTATACAGGCACAGGCTAATAAAGTTTGCTTCGCGTAGAGAATGAATCATCTCATGGCAACTGACAGCGGGGGAAAAACACGGACATAAAATTTTTCTTACGAGTCCTAGATACAAATGTGTACTGGAAACACTTTTCTCAGTCTTGTAGTCACGTGTAAGTTGAACACGTGTTCTAAGCAAGATTATATAATATTGAATTATAACAAAATCTCTTGTGGGAGAGTGAATATAAGTTCATTTTCAAATGTTTTTTTTTTCTGCAGGGGTGCCTCGAACTTATATTTTTGTGAAGGAGAAATTATCAATTTGCCGAATAGAACTGTTACATTTTGTCGAATGATAAAATACGTCAATGCAAATATGCTAACACCTAATGAAAAGGGACATTCGGGCATTTAAAAAATTACGATATTGCAATTATGTCTCCAAATTGCCGAATCGTTAGACAAAATTTACCGAATAGGGAAATTTTTGGGAGGTCGTAGTGACCTCCCATCGCTGTGCCCCTGTTTTTGATATAGTTTAAAGACATTTCTAGGCATGGGCACCCATTAAGGGGAATTCTATCTCTTTCTGAACGTAAGAACTGACATTTTTCAAAAAATTTTGTGCATAAATATCAAAAGTTAATCAAAAGTTATTAGTGAACTAGCTGCCAGGGCAGCTAGATTAGCTTCCTATGGCTTGTTGATGCATAATACCTCCTCCCCCCCCCCAACTGTTACCTCCTTCTGATGCTATATCATTTGATACAATTTAATTTTCATAAGATTTCAAGACATACTACATACGTGGCCCGCTAATGCCCCAAGCAGCAAGCTGCGTGGAGCGACATTTCACGGGCGCTTTGCGCCTTTAAAGTAGTAAAGAAAGTTTCAACAAACTACTCGCCGCCAAGTCGGCTCGCTGAGAGGCGCTTCACGCCTTTACTTTTTTCCCGCATCAAAAAATCATTCGAATTATTGAGATGTTTCGCGCTTTTAAAATGGTGAGGAAAGTTTCAGCAAGTTCAGCTCGCTCAAGGGAAAGAAGCAGATATAGATGGATACACAGTTTTTAATATAAGTAGCTGGCTTTTCAACTAATTATGTTTCAAAAGATTACAAGTAGCTAGTGATCAAAGTACTACGTACGTGGCCCGCTAATGAGTTTGATGTTTGATTTAGTTAAGCCTTTATTCAAAATTCTCACTATCATTATTATTACTGTTTCATAGCAACCACGTTTTGTAACAATGGATTTTATATTTAATCATTTAGGACAAATCTTTTTAAATTTGACTACTTATTAATTGATATCTTCTAATGAAGCCTGAAAAATTGCCAATATATCGGTACCCGGTTCGACTTTCAGTTCATCGGCGTTCAGGAAAAAGGAGCATGACATAGATAGATAAAAAGAAAGAAAGATAGATAGAAAGATACTCAGTTTTTAATATAAGTAGATACCTGTTGTTAAAAATTCCTCCACTTAAACATTTTAACGTAATCTTTTTCTGCACTGAAATTATTTTCAGAAATGTTACAATATATTTCAGATAACAGATTTGTCTTCTAATGAAAAAAAAAAAAGAATCCCCTCTACTTTGGGGCTGGAAGTAGTATGATAATAAGTGACATTAGTTATTATTGTAAAATACGTTCAAGATTATAATACAGACAATAGTGGTTTTCAATAATCATTTTAAATAAGTACAATATTCCCTAAAAGTATCCAAACCCATTATTATGTTGACAACAGATCCGGAAAATACTCATCGGAATAGGGTAAGAAGGGAATTTAAACAAAAAGGCAATTAAGGTTTATGCCTTAAATGGTAAGAGAATTTCAGCCTGACGAATATCAGCTAAAATATGTCAGAATTGTCATCTATACTAGTAAACTTGAATGTCTGTTTGTTTCAACAACAACAATGTATGATGTTGTACAAATCCCCATCTTTTAATGAATGAAAACTACATATATGGTGTGAATTTCAGACGTCACCATACATTGAGCCGGATTACTGTAAAGATTCCTCTAAAAGTTATAAATTACTAGAAGTCACATGTAAAAGAGAGGAAAAGTATAAATATGGTCACCCAGCTCCAAATAACAAAAGGGAATCGCTGGAGACTCATGGCCAGGGCTGTAGACGTTGCCTCGTGTTGGTATAAAATAACAGAGAACAGTTGGAACCATTTGTTGAAGTAGTAACGCTAATAGATGGGGCTAGATGGATATAAGTAGTGCGGGAGCAATGTTAGTAGTGGACACATTTGTGTTTTTTCTGGCCAGTAAACTTCTGACAGGTGTCTGGAATTGATTTATTTTTTTATTTCTTATGGTTATTCGGAAAGCGGAATCCTAAACTAATTTCAGAAGCACGAATTTAGTCAAGTTAATTTTATATATGTGATAATGGGCATATTTCACGTTCTTCGGTGGGGTGAGGTAGTTTAATTGTAGGCATTCATTTTTACTACCCACCCACGCTATTTTAACTATACCAATTTTCAACCAAACAATTGATTTGAGGTAAGAAAGAGAGAGAGAGAGAGCTTGAAAATTCCAGGACACAAAACAAAAAAATCAAACATATAGCTGGACCACCATACAAGCATCAGTTGTCCAAGTACTTAACAAAGGTACTTTCAAGAAGGCGTCCTTGAGTTTTTCAGATGTACCGGCTAGGAAGCAGAGGTGGGAACACCAAAGGCTTTCCATGACAGAACACTAGACCTGATAGCCAACGATTCATCATCTCACTCATCATACTACTGTGACCTTGCTGTTTGGACATCGATGATGATATCCACCTGAGTTCTGCAAATTGCATCTTTTGTGATAGAAATTTCTCAGAGAACACTCGGAAAAGTGTGGGTTAAGTCTGTTTTGTGCAGAATAAGGCCCAGTCTCAAAAAAGATTGCTGGACTGAAAGGGCCAATTATGTTTGCGATACATATAAATTGTAAATATATATCGTCGGCACCACGCTAAAATTACGAATGTGAAAATTGGCACTTTTCATGAGAGCCAAAACACTGAATATAATTTTTTCCCACCTGACGCGTTTGCTTATTTTAAATTTTTATAGATATCTTTAAATGTAAAACTATCGTTCGAAGGTATCATTTTAATTTTAATTATTCGTAAAATTATCAATAATAATTGTTTAAAAATATTTGCTAGTTTACCAAAATGGACATTTTCGGTCGTAAGTCACTGAATTGAAGGTAAAGTATCGAGTATGAAATTTTAGTGAATAATCGATAGTTTGCAATGAAGTTTCATGGCATTCATTTTCGATTACATCTAGGATACAAAATTGCTGTAAAAATTAATAATAATAGATGAAAAGATTTAAAAAAAAACGTTTTTTCCCTAAGGAAAACTTTTCTGAACACAAGATAAGGCAATAAATCCTTAAAAACATAATTTTTTTATTTGTTTAATTGTGCAAACTGTTGAATATCATATCTTTACTAATAATATAAAGCTGTAGAGTTTGTTTGTTTGTTTGTTTGTTTGAACGCGCTAATCTCAGGAACTACTGGTTCGATTTGAAAAACTCTTTTTGTGTTGAATAGTCCATTTATCCAGGAAGGCTTTAGGCTGTAGGAGTTATTGTTATAACTAAAAATAATAATGTTAGATATAGATTTTATTCGAATTCAAGGCAATTTTCACATAAATAGCCGAATACTAGGGTTAAAAATTACTTGCACATATTAATGTTACATATCGTTGGAAGCAGAAAATTTTTTCCGTCCTATGCAGTTTGTTCCGATTCTCTAACTTAAACACAGCATGAGTTATTCAATTTTTAAACTTGCCTTTTGCAAGGCTTCACCCGATTTCTTGCAATAATTGGCTCATTAAACCCATCAATAAAAAATAAACTAATTATTCCACAGTTTTGATTTTTGTGCCCTTGGATAGAGCGATATTTTTAACCCCAGAATTAATTCGACTTACAGTCGAAAAACCAAGCTTTTATCTCCACAAGAAAAAAAGTTACAAGCGTTTGAACTTTGAGTTCGAAAACCTCTTTTCTGATCAAATTATTAACATTTTATTGCGTTGTTATGCCGACATCTTTTAAATTCATTGTTGGTTCCCTTTTCTTCATTTCGTTTCTTAAAAGCATTTTATTTTACTGCGTTTCTAGGCTATCCCATGATGATTATAAAAAGGCAAATAATTCCTTTTAGTTCGGTTCAATTGCAAAGATTTTAGCTTTTAATATTTAATTGTGACATAATGTAGCAATTTGATATTTGACAACAAACGTGCCTTTTAACTTTCAAAAAAATAGTGGGGAAGACCGCAGATTTTGTCGATATAGTTTTTTTCGTACTGCTATTGTTTTCTTATTCTTTTGACTTTTTTTTTCTTATGTAATAGGTAGGTAAACAGGTTTCAAATGAGTCAAACCTTTTTTTTTTTTTTAATGATTTAAGATAGTTACTAATCTTACTTACTTACTATGATAGTAAGTAAATAATATGATTCGTCATATTTTTGTAACGTTTTTACTACTTTGTATCATTGGTACTAAACACATAATTTAATTGCATAGTATTTTTATATTGGGTAGTGTTTAATTATTCTTTTAACGTATTTTTCCTCATGTAGCACATATATAGGTTGGCTTCAAACGAGTCTAACTTGAAACTTTCCTTGGTACTTTAAAGGCTAGCCGCCTTGGCGGCGAGTAGTTTGTTGAAACTTTCCTCGCTACTTTAAAGGCGAGTAGGTTGTTTAAACTGTTCTGACTACTTTAAAGGCGAGCCGCCTTGGCGTCGAGTAAGTTGTTTAAACTTTCCTCACTACTTTGAAGGCGAGCCACCTTGGCGGCGAGTAGTTTTCTCAAACTGCCTTCACTACATTAAAGCCCGTGCAACGCCGGGCCACGCAACTAGTTCGTAAATATAGCATAACTTAATCGGGCAAAGCTGTGAATTCATAAAAATGACATTGGCTTACGACCATCTAACAGATTCATCATTTTACTAGTAGGTAGCCTTTTTTTAGTACTGCGGGAAACCATCGAACTTGAAAAACGCGATTTTTCACATTCGTTATTTTAGCATGGTCCCGACGATATGTATCCATATATTTCGTAACGAATACGTTTTTTACCATTTTGTACATTGTTTTATCCTGTTTTGAGACAGTTAAAACAATCTCTCATGACTTTTTTTCTTTTGGTAACGTCCCACAGTTGCTCCGCAAATCTCTACAACTCCCGTAGTAATTCTTTGAGAAGCATTTTGAAAATCTTCGTTTTCGTATTGAAATAATTAATATTAACCATCGTTTTACTTCCTCTTTTTTTAAATAAACTTACTGACATAGTTCTTAAAAATTTGAAATCGTTCATAACAGTCATATTACGTGTCAATATAAATCTATTACACTGCGATGCAAAAGTTTAGACAAATGGCAAATATGTGAATAAAAAGAAAACTATTCAACGAAATGCTTTCAAATTTCTACTGCAAGGTACACAATATGGTCTGAAATACGTGTCCGGAGTTCTTAAAACTATAACTGGAATCAAATTCTGGATATTACAAAAGACACTTTTTTACATTGTTGCAAAAGTTTAGACAATAGTCAGATTTTATGCAAATATCCCTTGAAATGTGATTGGTGGAGGATATGCGGGACTGTATTATTCATTTATAAAGTGCAGAGATTACTGAATAAATAATCAAAATCTCAAAAGCTCTTTAGTTCTCGTGTAAAGAAGATGAGAAAGTTTGGAAGCCGAAATTTGAAAATGAACCTACTTTATTATTATTATTTTTTTTAATCGGCTCTAGTATGGTAGTACATTGTTTTTTACTTTTTGGAGAGCAAATTCAGACATGCGTATCGACCAAAAAGGCCAAGAAAAATTATATTTCTTAAGGATGAAGGAATTGAAAAAAGGGCTCAGACTGACGATTCACCCCTTAATCCTACAAAACTTCAACTTGGGTCAAAAACAGCACGTGACAGCATAAGTAGATGAACAACTGAATCGGAATGCATAAAAAAAACAAAGAATTGTGCCTGAGCCTTTTCGGACAGAGTGTCCCAAATAAGCCAGATTTTAATGTGAAAAGCAGCATATGTATCATCGTGACTAAAAAATGAATGGTACTTTCTTTGATAAAAATTATTAAAATTGGGATGGCCTAGATGGATTATACTTCTTTTCGCGGGACTTGAGAAATATCCAATGATCATATGCTATGTTGCTTTTACCAGTAAAATATGGCTTATTTGGAACACTCTGTCCGAAAAGGCTCCAGCACAATTCTTTGTTTTTTTTATGCATTCCGGTTCAGTTGTTCATCTACTTATGCTGTCACGTGCTGTTTTTGACCCAAGTTGAAGTTTTGTAGTATTAAGGGGTGAATCGTCAGTCTGAGCCCTTTTTTCAATTCCTTCATCCTTAAGAAATATAATTTTTCTTGGCCTTTTTGGTCGATACGCATGTCTGAATTTGCTCTCCAAAAAGTAAAAAACAATGTACTACCATACTAGAGCCGATTAAAAAAAATAATAATAATAAAGTAGGTTCATTTTCAAATTTCGGCTTCCAAACTTTCTCATCTTCTTTACACGAGAACTACAGAGCTTTTGAGATTTTGATAATTTATTCAGCAATTTCTGCACTTTATAAATGAATAATAAAGTCCCGCATTTCCTCCACCAATCACATTTCAAGGGATATTTGCATAAAATCTGACTATTGTCTAAACTTTTGCAACAATGTAAAAAAAATGTCTTTTGTAATATCCAAAATTTGATTCCAGTTATAGTTTTAAGAACTCCAGACACGTATTTGAGACCATATTGTGTACCTGCAGTAGAAATTTGAAAGCATTTCGTTGAATAGTTTTCTTTTTATTCACATACTAGCTGACCCGGCGAACTCTGTTCCGCCTTAAAGGCAATAAATAAGCAAATTTTTGAATTTATTAAGTTTTTTTTAATTAGAAAATACAAAAAAAAAAGTACCTACATTAATCATTCATTATTGTTTCTGTATTTTAGTACATAGGTTGCTCTTCACTTAAGTACCTTGTGATACACAACATTTTTTGTTTTATTATCAGGCGCAAAAACAAACAACGCAGATGGTCTTCCGACCCGTGAACATGCCACATATAATTGACCATGGGAAAAACAGTGATATTCTAGATTCAAACCACAAACTTTTAAGGATTGGCCTTGTGATTTGTTGATGGTCATGACAAATGCAAGACGGATCGGAAATTGAAGTCTTTTAAATTCAAACGGCATATCGGTTGGGATCATCGGGATCCTCGGAATGAGAACTTCCTCACCTTTGAATTTTCCTTTCAGTATCGTCGCGTAAATTACATTGTTCATCAATTTTCTAACCACCAAACGCGTACCGTTGCACAGTTTTGGTTGGTTTATGTTTCGAAGCATGATTACTACGGAGCCAACCTTTAGGCGTAAATTGTGCGGTGGTAATCCAGGCATCACAAAAAAGTCAAATAACACTTAATACACCGGTAACTCACAACCTATTTTACTGCGCTCCAGAAGCTGTCAGAACATGTGCTTTATGTCGCTCGGCGACAGAGGCTCAAAAAAGGCTTAGTTAAAAAGATAATTTTTTCGGACTGCTTATCAACTGACTGCTCCATCCATAAATCCATCCAAACAAACTTTTGTATATATAATAGTAGTAAGAAGAACAACCTCTTTAACTGCAGTCCAGGAGCTATCCCACCAAGCGCTTTCCACCTCTCAGCCTCAGAGGCGTAAAAACTCTTAAGTGACAATCGTTTCTGACAGCTTATCACATGTTTGTTTATAATTTACTTCACAAAAAAGTCAAATAACACTCAACGCACCGCTAACTTACACCCTGTTTACTGCGCTCCGGAAGCTGCCAGAACGTGTGCTTTATGTCGCTCAGCCATGGAGGTGCCAAAAAGGCTTAGTAAAAAGGCTAAGTCAATAAGACATTTTTTTCTATTTATGTAACTGACACACATAAATTATAGCCTATGTCCGTCTCCTGGCTCTAAGCTACCTACCCACCAATTTTTAATCATATCGGTACAGCCTTTCTTGAGTTATAAATAGTGTAACTAACACGACTTTCTTTTATACTAGCGGTACCCGCACGGCTTTGCCCGTGGTATAAAATTAAAAGTTCATTTGTAAAATAATTAATATAGCAGAAAAAATACTCTATTTTAGTTATAATTCAACTACAATTCCTTCAAAGTATGATATAAAAATTTGGTATGGGCCCTACACTACTTCCTTTTACGTGTACATTTCTTAGTAGATGCCTTAAGTGCTAAAATAGTGCTTGGAGGGAGTAAGATAACAATTCAAACATTTATATCCCTAGTTTGCCACGAAACAATGCAAAAAAATGTTTTACAATGATTAATCTCCAAAATATCGCCGATTTTAACATCATTCAGTGAATTTTTCGCAAAATATCACCAATAGCGCCAAATTGAACCCCCCCCCCAAAAAAAGTTTTTAAAAAAATCGCAAATTTGTCGCCAAATTGGCAAAATATCGCTAATAGCGCCAAATTGAGTCCAAATAAAAAAAAAAAAATTCGCCAACTTGGCGATATGTCGCCAAATTGGCGACAAATACTTCGCGACCAAAGGCTTGGCGATATATCGCCAAGTGGTCGCGCCAATTCATCTGCATTGAAATTAACACTGATTAACTCCAAAAAAGGGGTAAAGCATCCCCTTGTGACATTCAAATGAAACCCCAACTGGAGATGCACAAAAATAAGCCAAAAGAGAAAATAAGAACAATTTTGTTGCTCACAGAAACCAACAGAAATCTTACCAAAATTTGAAAGAAGAAGAAAGTTTCCTTTCCCAGCTTTAAAAACAAAACAATACATTTTCCGAAATGAAACACTTTAAAAAGAACGTTGCAATGTCACAATTTATACGATATTTGGTTAATCTTTGTGCTTTGGGTACCCCTTTCTCGCTAAATGGGCGATAGACGCTCCTACTACTGTTTCTAAACGTTGCCAAAATCAATATTGCTGAAATGCGAAATCTATAAAAATGGAAAAAAAATCCGCCAAATCTTTTAATTAAGTCATTAGTATATTGGAAACAGGGTGGCCAGAAAAATACTACGCTCCTTATTTGGGCCGAAAAAATACTACCGTAGTATCAAAAATACTACTTCTGGCAACCCTGGAAAAAGAACGAAACAAAAATAAGTATGAACACGTAACCATAGTAACAGCATGAAAAGTTGATTTCCGTTGATAAAATAATTCATTTCATTAACCATTTTAGAATCGTTTGGCTTGCTTTACTGAAGGTAAGCCTTGAATTCCGGGATTCTAAAAACAATTGTTACAGCTCTCCTGATGATCGTAGAAACTTCGAAAAAACTTCATTTTGTGCAGAAAATTTCAAGCTTTCGAATGACATAAGACTTGAAAATGTGTATAAAATATTTCTTCCCTATTTTATCGAATTTCCGCTAAGAATTCGAATAGAAAAAGAACGAAATGGAATTTTCGAAAAATCGCTTCGAGGTGCAAAACTACATGCTACAAACTAATTTTGTACCAAGTGGCATGAAAATCGACCGAACGGTTTTGGCGCTACGCGCGTAACAGACAGACAGACAGACAGAAGGAAAGACAGAAGGAAAGACAGAGAGACAAACTTTCAGCTTTATTATTAGTAGAGATAGAGATATATAGATTTGCATTTTGTCTAAACTTTTGCATCGCAGTGTATGATTGGTATTCATGGCTCCATATTCAGAGTATTGGGAAGTTGACCTTATGCTGCTCCCTCCCGATTTGACAAAAGTCAGTTTTATCCTAAGTCCAGTGAACAAAGTGATTTGGTATCATCTTTAGACACTACGAAAACCATAACTCTTCAACAAAAAAAGGAAACCCGAAGTATTTTTAGAATCTTAAAATGAGACAGTGTTACGAACCAAGAAGAATTACAACTCGTGTCGCACGATTGGAATGCATAAATAATTCAACAAACAATTTGTTTCACCTACAGCTGTTGTTTGGTGAGTTTTTGAAAGGAAAAAAATCTCAGTTTATGACATAGAACATTAAAACAGGGCTTTTCTAGAAATACGTGACTCGCGGTATGACGCGTAGTAAGGAAAAAAAAAAGCACGTGGCCTCCTGAGGCCGTTGCCAGATCTCGCATGTACATGGTAATGTGACGTCATAATCGACTGGTTTCCTAATTGGTCTGCACGTGGCTGGCCTACATCGTTCTGGCGGTCGGCCTATATTTAGCAGCCGTTGCATTCGTTTCAAGTGCTGTGAGTTTTTTTTCTAGAAAAAAATGCTTTCTACTGCAGCTCTAGGGCATTTGCACTTGTTCCACGGCATGCCACAGTGTACGAGTTTCGCTCTTTCGATTTTCTTTGTTTTTGCACCTGTAATTTATTTTCCCACTGGCTGTATGTGTGTGTGACCGACCATGTAAAAGCAGAGCCAAATATACACATAGTCACATGGAGCTCGGCCCAAGAGTACAAAAGTTTGAGGAGCACCAAATCTGTAGTAGAAGTTTTATTAAAAAATGGAGTAATTTTAAGTCTCTTTGTAGTAGAGTGTTTATTAAGTCTGGAGGAAAAAAAAAATCTCCTGAACATTTTAATCTCTTTCAAATTCCAGAGTGATTCGAGTCCAAATAGTTAAATAACTGTTACATTTAAAAGTTATTTTTTAATATTGACGTCTTGTTACTTCTGTACTTATTTCTTATCACATATACAGTGTGATCTAAAAACAACCGAACTTTTCATTTAATAAATCAAAAAGAACGACAGATCACGCAATCTAGGGGGCATTTTCAGCATTAGAAAGCAAAGCATTTCTTCTCTCTCAAACGCAGCTTGAATATCCCAAGTAGCACACTTCGTTTTATAAACGTTGTAAAATGGTTATTAACCCTTTAAGCGGTCAATTATTTTACCAGAAATGCTTCCGAAAAAGGCATATTTTTTTATTGCATACAGTTAAGTACCATACTTAACAGAATAAGAATATTAAGAGTTTATTATTTTTTTTTTTTCGTTTTCAATGCTTTTACAACATTTTTTATTTTACAATTTTGGTCACAAAATCCCGAAATATTTGCTTTTTTCAAGTACATTCTACGTGCAGTAATGAATGGTTTTCAAATTATACAAAAATTTCCCTCACACTTACTGTGAATTTTGAGGTTTACAATTTTCCGAACAGTTCGGGCAAACCAGAAAAGGAAATCTGAAAATATCGATGACCGTACGCCGTACGGGCAAACCAGATGAGGCCAATTTCAGGTAGCACGTACGCTGTACGGGCAAACCGCTTAAACGGTTAACGTTGTGGCAACCGCTTAAGAAAGTTTACAAAACATTTAAACGTTATTTGTGCTACCTGGGATAAGGGGTTACAAAGTTACGTGTATTTTAATAACAATAGTTAATGTACGAAATATGTTGGTAACCATTGTATGAGTTGCTCTCAAGTTCACTGAGGTTTGCACGTTTTAAAAATTTCGGTGAAGATTTAAATGATGATTCAAGACCTGAATGACCAGAAGCCTCAAATGACCTGAGTTACTGTAAAAAATTGCGTGAAATAACCGTTATGGATACAAATTTCTCTACGAGAATGCAGACAGAAGAATTAAATTCATGTTATTGTACAATGTACAAAATATTAAAAAAAAAAAGTGGGAACAAGACAGATAGCTGCACGTTTATTCCACATCACTTGAATCAAGATCAAAAAGTTGTCCGTGTAGAGAAGGGGTACCTAACCTACGGCTAGCGAACCACATCCGACCTGTAAAGCTGATCCGTGTGGCCCGTTATTCCGTTCAATTTTACAAATCGAAAACTACAAGAAGGTGACAATGTCACAAATTTGGGGCTAAATACTCCAAAATTATGCTCTGAAAAACATGCATTTAACAAAATAAGCATCAAGTAATGATAATAACAATTATTGGTTTAATTTTTTTTTCTGTTCTATATTTTCTCATGTTCAAATAGAACCTACGTGCCTCCATCTAGTGGGTAAACTGGGCGTCAATATTCTCGTGCCAATGGCATTCCGCAAATAGTGCTGCTACAGGAAAGAATGGGTGCCTGTCTCGGGGAATGCACAAGGTCTGAAAAAAGTTTGTGACCAATCGCAGCCCCGTTTCAAATGAACAAACAAACATATTTTCCCATGCTATTTAGTAAAGAAAAAAAAATATTTTGAATTTGTTTTTTTTTTTCTGTTCCCGAAACTAAAAACTTTAATGAAAGGAGTTTTTTACTCTGATGTTCCAGACATTAAAGCAGCCGAAACGGTGTATATTGCCCATTGGCGCTATGTGTGAAAACCTAAGCTTCTGAGCCGATTGATCTCTAAAACCCGACCTCGCTATGCTCCTAAAGAGAGCTGCTATTCTGTGTTGCATGCTACCTGCATAATTAAAGAGTCAGCAAAACTCAAGTCGAAAAAAAAGTGTCTTGTGAATCACTTTACTTTCAACTCTTAACCCTTTAAGCGGTCAATTATTTTACCAGAAATGCTTCCAAAAAAGGCATATTTTTTTATTGCATATAGTTAAGTACCATGCTTAACAGAATAAGAATATTAAGATTTTTTTAATTTTTTTTTTTAGTTTTTAATGCTTTTACAACATTTTTTATTTTACAATTTTGGTCACAAAAACCCTAAATGTTTGCATTTTTCAAGTACATTATGCAGGCAGTGAAGAATGGTTTACAAGTTATGCAAAAATTTCTCTCACACTTACTGTGTATTTTGAGGTTTACAATTTTCCGAACAGTTCGGGCAAACCAGAAAAGGAAATCCCAAAATATCGATGCCCGTACGCCGTACGGGCAAACCAGATGAGGCCAATTTCGAGTAGCACGTACGCTGTGCGTACGGGCAAACCGCTTAAAGGGTTAACGTTGTGGCAACCGCTTAAGAAAGTTTACAAAACATTTAAACGTTATTTGTGCTACCAGGGATAAGGGGTTACAAAGTTACGTGTATTTTAATAACAATAGTTAATGTACGAAATATGTTGGTAACCATTGTATGAGTTGCTCTCAAGTTCACTGAGGTTTGCACGTTTTAAAAATTTCGGTGAAGATTTAAATGATGATTCAAGACCTGAATGACCAGAAGCCTCAAATGACCTGAGTTACTGTAAAAAATTGCGTGAAATAACCGTTATGGATACAAATTTCTCTACGAGAATGCAGACAGAAGAATTAAATTCATGTTATTGTACAATGTACAAAATATTAAAAAAAAAAGTGGGAACAAGACAGATAGCTGCACGTTTATTCCACATCACTTGAATCAAGATCAAAAAGTTGTCCGTGTAGAGAAGGGGTACCTAACCTACGGCTAGCGAACCACATCCGACCTGTAAAGCTGATCCGTGTGGCCCGTTATTCCGTTCAATTTTACAAATCGAAAACTACAAGAAGGTGACAATGTCACAAATTTGGAGCTAAATACTCCAAAATTATGCTCTGAAAAACATGCATTTAACAAAATAAGCATCAAGTAATGATAATAACAATTATTGTTTTTTTTTTCCTGTTCTATATTTTCTCATGTTCGAATAGAACCTACGTGCTTCCATCTAGTGGGTAAACTGGGCGTCAATATTCTCGTGCCAATGGCATTCCACCAATAGTGCTGCTACAGGAAAGAATGTGTGCCTGTCTCGGGGAATGCACAAGGTCTGAAAAAAGTTTGTGACGAATCGCAGCTCCGTTTCAAATGAACAAACATATTTTCCCATGCTATTTGGAAAAAAAAAAAAAAAATTATTTGTTTTTTTTCTGGTCCCGAAACTAAAAACTGTAATGAAAGGAGTTTTTTACTCTGATGTTCCAGACATTAAAGCAGCCGAAACGGTGTATATTGCCCATTGGCGCTATGTGTGAAAACCTAAGCTTCTGAGCCGATTGATCTCTAAAACCCGACCTCGCTATGCTCCTAAAGAGAGCTGCTATTCTGTGTTGCATGCTACCTGTATAATTAAAGAGTCAGCAAAAATCAAGTCGAAAAAAAAGTGTCTTGTGAATCATTTTACTTTCAACTCTTAATCCCTGTCATCTTCACAAGTTTTTTTTTTTTTTAATTTAATTTTTACATGATAGAACAACAACTTGAATATCCTCAGTGGAGAAAAAAATTGCGAGACAAGTAGTTTTTTGAAAATATTTTTTTCAGTTGAAGCGACTTTGACATCATATGGATGGTGGATTTTTCGCTCTTCGACCTAGAGCGCCAAGCTGGAAGCCAAGTTTTGCGTATCGGCTTGAGCTGAAGCAGGCATTCTGCGCTTTCATAATGTTATTTATTCCCCAGGGTTGCGAGGCAGGTAAAAGTCGCCAGGTAATGCCTTCTGAAAAATTTGGATGTGGTTTTCGCCGCAAAAAGTTTAAAACAATCATCGCTGACACACCTGGCAAGTTATTGCATTACCCTTTGACGAATCCCATCTTCATAGTGAAATTTTTGACTTAAAATAATTGATAACGGAAGGGGGAAAAACTCCGCAATGAAAAGACAGTATAGCTGCAATACATTTTTTGTGAGTAAAAGTCTGAAATTGCAGCCATCAGACGTCACTGGTTTCGTTTTCAAGGAGCGGTTTTTGCGAGTGGGTTTTTTAAAATTCATTAAAACTCAATCATTGTGTTTTAAAATTCGGTGATGGTGAATTTTTGTGTTTTGTAGGGCTCTTAATATCTAGTAGTCAAAGTAGGAATATTTAATTGGTTGAAACTTCCCTAAAAAAACTTTATGATGTTGCTAGTAAAATCACTTATAGTACCACACAGGAGTTTAAACAGGGCTGAGGATTTTCGGGGGAGGTGGAGGTAGGGCTGACTCAGAGTCTTGACATTTTTGAATATTTGGGCCCAATTCGAACTCCGCAGCCCTATCAGATTAAGGACTAGGTTCGAAAATGACCGACTTCGACTTTTAGAATTTTTAAGCCTTTGACTCCCGACCCTTTTATCTCAAAATCAATTCGACTCCTTAGCCACGGCCCTAAACTCTCAAATGAAAAGATGTAGTAGTTATCAATCTTTCATCAATCACTAGCTGTGTGGCCCGGCCTAGCACGGGCGCTTCGCGCCCGTAAAGTAGTGATGACAGTTTCAACAAACTACTCGCCGCCAAGGCGGCTCTTCCTGCATCAAAAAGTCATTCGAATTGTTGAGAGGAACAAATAGAATGAGATTCTGACACGGTTCCGACAGGAAGCTACATGTACGCGCACGAGAGAGGATTGCACAATGCACAATAGCGATTTTACTTCCTGCTTGCTTCCGAACGAATGACAATGAGGGAAAAAACTTATTAATTGATATCTCCGTTAATTAAAATCGTACAACTACGATATTGGTCGTTTTGTTCAGAAAAGAAACTGCGGAATCGAATGGTACCTCGATCGAGTGTCTACTCCCAGCGGTTTCTGATGAGTTCAAGCTTCAGACAGACAGAGAGACAGACGGACAGACAGACGCGAACAGATTTCAATAGTATAGAAGATTAGCGAATTTCTAAAAAGGGCGATTTTCGCCTTACTACGGCATTGTATTAGTCCAAGAGTCCAACGTCAACAAAGAAAACAACAACAATTTAAAGACGTCTGGCTCTTTAATATATCTTTCCCTATGCTCTTCTAAGTAGCATGCGGGGTATCTGGCGGCGAGAGTGGTTGCATTTTTTACTGCGCATCACACTTGTACTAGAAAAATAGTGATTTTTAAATCATTTTTGACCTGGCTCGAGATCCAGAATTGTAACCTGAAAGTAACATATCGTAGCTTTTTAAGAGTGTTGGAAAAGTCCTAATTTCATCAGTGTATTGATTACTGATGCTGATTAGGGGCAGTGAAGCTGCATACCTTGTTCTCAGGGCGTCTTTGAGAAAAAATGCAGCCTTGTATTTTACACATCATTAAGTGCACTTAGCATCACACAAAAATCAATTTTTCAAACCAAAAATGCATTTTTCAATCTCTCGTCAAAGCAGACCTTACGTAAAAGTCGTCTAATAACTAGTTCACGGAGGCTGAATTTCTTTTTCGCAGGCCACTGGAACAGGTTTGGGCAGCTAAGGTCATTTCGGAGAGTTTACACACCCCTCTTCAAGAAAGAACGAAAAAGAGAAGAGCAATTTAAGCTTAATAACTTGCTGCCTACGAAATTTTTCTCTTTTCTTTTATCTATTTTAATTTTTGCTTGCTTCTCCCCTAGCCGAAGACCCCTACAGTTTCGTTTTAGAATGCGAATGTGCAAACTTCATTTTATTGTCTCTGAAATACCGGTTTATAATTATGAAAAATAGACGGAAATGTAGTAAGGGGCTCTCCACAAATGACGCCAAGCGTTTAGGAGGGAGTGAGTGAAATTGTGATAGTTTGGGACAACGGGAAGGGGGTGAGTAACAAAAAATTTGTCATCACGGATTTTTTTTTTCGAATATGTTGTCGGCACCATGCTAAAATCACGAATGTGAAAATTGGCACTCTTCAGGAGAGCCAAAACACTGAATATAATTTTTCCCCACCTGACGTGTGTGGTTATTTTCAATTTTTAAATTTTTATAGACATCTTTAAGTGTAAAATATCGTTTGAAGGTATCATTTTAATCTTAATTATTTGTAAAATTCGAACTTGAGAAACGCGATGTTTCACATTCGTTATTTTAGCATGGTGCTGACGATGTTGCTGAAAAATAGTGGAATTTGTGATACAGGACAGGTAACGCGTATGGTGATGCAAGACATTTTATGACAAAGAGAGAGAGAGAGGGGGGGGGGGGGTCAGAAATGTTATTTAAGAAAAGCAATTTCATTTATGAACAGCCCTAAGAGACTTTGTAGTATTTCAGAGAAAATGTGAATCAGCTGTCAGAAAAAGTGGAGTTACTTTCCTTTTTTTTTTACTATTTTTTTCTGGATTTATTTAGTTAAAGCTACATCGTTTTTTGACGCAACAGCTGTGGTCGATTCTGTATAAATAAAACGAAGAATCTTTGTGTGTATGTTACCTATACAAATCTACAGTTTATGTCGTATCCGGACGAAATTTGACAGGGAGGTACTCGGCCACCCGTGAAGGGTCGTAGGGAGGTTTTCGATCGTCAAAAAAGTACCGATCCATTCGAATTTCAATTTAATGAGCAAAAAAAAAAAAGGCTTAAAATGGCTCTTTGTGCCCTATATAATTATCGGGTCTTCTCGATTTTGATCTCATTGGAAAGATCGTTAAAAATGCCTGATAGATAGATTTCTTTCGAAGGTTTTCAAATTACTTTTTGATGTTTTCTCCAGAGAAAAAAGATATGGGCATTTTTAAGTTTGAAAAATCAATTTTAATTTGGACATAAAAATCGTTTGCACGAAAGTAACAGAAATTAATTAGCGTGAAAGCATGATAGTACAGCAGATATGTGACCGAATTGTGCCTTTAATGATAGAAACATGAAACTTGGCACACGTATAATACACATCAAAAGATTTAATTCTGGATACGCGGCCATCTGAGATTTCGTCTATTGGAGTAATGGCAGCCGTCAAACTGCTAAATTTACGTACTTTTTTCGAATTTTCTCCATTTTGACCATGAAAAAGTACGTTTTTGACAAACATCATACATTACATATTTAAACTACATTAAATTTGCTACAAGTTGATATCAAAATGGACTAGCTAGCTATAATAGTTTTTGAGATACAGCTTCTGAAAGTTTCACAAATTCTCCAAATTTTACATTTTTTGTTGATTTCCTTGTTTTATCATATATGCAAATGTCTAGATATCTTTAATAACCTGTATTATATAAGTAATGAAGTAAACATTTATTGAATTTACCGTTTTGACGAGGGTAGGAGAAAGGACAAAGGTTTTGAAGGAGGAAGGAGGTTCCTGTTCACAACTAGAGAACTGATATCCAAAAGAGAGAGGATATTGCCAAAGCTTCCTCTGAATATCTTTAGAGTTCCTTCAAACCTTTTTAAATCATGTTAAATGACAACTGTTAAAACTATACAGAGTTATTGTTGTTTCATGCATAAAGAGTGTGCTCCTCGTAATTATACATATCATAGTTTAATCGCAATACAGTGGAACGTGGAACCTCGTCAATTCGAACACGCTTAAAATGAATTACGTCTAATACGAACTACCAATTCAGGTCCTATTTTGATTACACATAACATTATTTGTTTTTTTTGAGCAAATTATATACGCTTAAGACGAATTAATTTTAAAGATCCATCGATGTTCGTTTTAACGAGGCTCGACTGCATATTTATTTAAATACTTTAAAAAAAAAATATTGTGAATCATTTAAAGAAGAGAAGAACATTGCATCATTTGTTCTCTGTAGTATCTTCGACAACTAGATACGTAATTTGTTGCATATAACTGATCATAAATCGAACTGGTGTCTCTAACCTACTACTAATGAGCCACATGCGGTCAGCGGGAAGTTTACAAACTGAAAGAGAAAAACAAAAGAAAAAGCGTTTTTTTTTATAATATATTTTTGTCTTAAGCATTTTTATATATAAAAAAAAACTAAGCTTGCAGCCCCTACACTTCTCAAAAAAGAAAACAAAAACAAAAGATAAGTTTATTTAAGTTCGGTATTACTGGTAACAAAGAGTGCCACAAGTACAAAGAGCAGTATACTGCAGAGCAGCCTTTCTTGCAGCCACATCGTACGAGTTCTCTGCATGCCTGAGAAGCCTCTGGCAGGGTCGTCCACAATATCTTCCACCCACCTTCATACTTTTCCTTCCAACCCCACTCAACTGGTGAAGGGAGTACAGGGGAAGCAACCATCATTTCAGCACATTAGTACCCGTCTGATAGGCAGCTCTTTTTGTATGTTAAAGGAGAGCATCTTGTGAAGGAGGCAGATTTTCGATTGCTCTACCTTTCTGGATAAATAGGTGCTTTTTGACATTATTAACGGATTCCTCGCTGCTACTACGGTCGTATAGCAGCACTATAAACCTTTCCAAAGATTTCAACATATCTTGGAGAATCTCATGGAAAGGTCTATAAGCCAATCCACAAAAGTGGTAGTAATAGCTTGATATCATTCTATATGTCCATGCGTCCTTTTGCCTCTCCTCCGAAAAATGACACAGTGTCTCAGCAGTATAGCGTGAAGAAGGCAAAGCAATACAACGATCACGACTCAAGTGTTTGCTAACTCGTGAGCTGCAAATATTCTGAACTTTTCTTTTTTTCATTCAGACGGGTGAATTTCGTGGAACTATTCGTATTATCTGCAAGTTCTATCTTCCTTTTTTGAGCTCTTTCAAGTTTTGTTTTATTAAATTTCAATCTGCATGATTCATGGAACCGAGCTTTGCGACGCAACAAAGTAGCTTCAATACCTCTGAAATCATCAAGACGGGCTAGGTTTATTGTGTGAGGCAAACACCCTGAAATATTGAAGTAAACCAGATATTGTCTTATAACTACCTTTATTTCTGTCACTTTTGCTGTCGGCTGGACACCGAAGAGCTTCGGATTTCTTCTCTTGGCAAATGAAACACTCGTTCCAATCTATTTCTTTACATTTTCCTAATGTATCAATAGTAAATGGGTTCACCAATTTATGCACTACATCCATTTTCTGTCTTATTTATCTTTAAAGATAAATTTAAATTGCTAAATAAATATTTTT
Organism: Uloborus plumipes; assembly: GCA_038373865.1. Lineage (NCBI taxonomy): Eukaryota > Metazoa > Arthropoda > Arachnida > Araneae > Uloboridae > Uloborus > Uloborus plumipes. The sequence goes on from JAXGGA010009078.1 coordinate 34,647, forward strand.
TTCATGCATACATTTATTAAACTTATTCGAACCACAGCTAATATAAATTAAGCAAGATCGAGTTAAATTAATAATTAAAAAGAGATTAAAAGAACAAGCCCAAAATTAATTTCATAAAGAACGCTACAGTTATGAAAAATGGCAAAAATAGAACTCGTTGCCAAATTTTTAGTGCTTAAATTTTCATGCGTTAAAAAAAAAAAGATCCTAAGGCAGGGATTCAAGTGAAACAGTCGATCGCACATTACAATCGCTACTGGAAATGAATTACATTAGAACGTTTCTTGATAAAAACATCATGACATCAGCGTGACGTTTGCCTATGAAAAACGAGCTAGATAAAACGTCACAGCCTACTTGGCGAATAAGAGGAGATCGCTAAGTGCTTGTTAGCTCTTATTGGCTCCACCCGTAGTGACGTTATGCCAAGTTAAGTTGATGATAATGTAATTCACTTCCAGTAGCGATTGCAATTCGAAGCGATCGCAGTGCTGTTTCACTTGAATCCCTGCCTAAAAGGAAAAAAAAAACGCCTCTGCCGGTGAAAATTGAAACCCGCTTAAGACACACAATACGATTGAAGTTTAATAAAAATGAATGTAATATGCAAAAACTTATATGACTGAATATGCAAAGTTATATTATCTGAATCTAAATTTGTAATCTTCTACTATTTAAGACAAAATTCCACCAATTTTTGTCTCATATCTACTGCGCATTTTGGACGATTAAAAAAGAACTATGAAGCGCCCCCTAGCGGTAAAAGTTAAAATCCGCTTAAAACACACAATGCAATAGAACTTTAACAATAAGGACAGGAAATTCAAAGATTTTTTTCGCAACGTACGCTATTGATCTTGTGAATATCGAAACAAAGAAGCACATAAAATATATTCAGAGGCCACCATTTCGAACGTCCGCCATTACTGAAATATTTGAAATCTCAGATGGCCGCGTATCCAAAATGACTCGTTATTATACATAGTATATGAACCCCAAGTTATATGCTTCTATCATTAAAGGCACAATTCCCCTTTTTTTTGTCATATATCTGCTGCACTATGACAAGAAAATGCCGAATAAATATCCGTGCCATTTTTTTCCAGAGAACGAACAAATAAAATTCTTGCTTTTGCTTTTAGGCTTTCCTGTAACGGGGGGGATTTGAAAATTTTTGGTGATGATTCATTTTTCGTGCTGTGTGCCAGCAAAATTTCGATTTTAATGTAATCGGGACTTTTAGACATACGCGTCACTTGACAAAACTTATATTCACAATGTAGACCGGGCAGAGCCGAGCCACGCAGCTAGTAATTGATATTTATCGCTTTGCTTTTGGAGTCGGGAGGGAAGTGACCGTGTCCGACTTCCGGAATTTTAAAAACTTCTCCCAACTCCAACCCCTTTGCAACGAAATATGTCCGACTCCGACTCCGTAGCCCTGGTTGAAATATACTTTCAGAGGGAAAATGAGAGATCTTGACTCTTATACCTTAAAATCAGTCCAAATCCGGTTTTTCAGCCCTTCATTCATTGAAATAATTTCCAAAAAGAAAGACAGGACACACTCGGTCTTAAAGGTGAGTAAGTAGACTAATATAAACACATTTCTTTGAAGTTACTTAAGTTTTCTTTGACCCATGGGAAGAGACAGTTATCTAGGTCAAAAAATGGTCTGATCAAGAAAATGTTATTAGTTATTTATTCCCCCTTCCCCCTCGCTCCCCAGCGCCTTGCGAAAGATCGAAATGCTGAAGAAACTGCGATTTAGGTCACCTAATAGTTTAGTTTGAAAAGAGAGGATCTTGAGAGAAAGTAAAAAAAAAAGAAAAAATAATAATAATAAAGAAGAAAAATGCGGATATTTTTTTTTTTTTTTTAGAATTAGGAAATCAGCCCTAGAAAGCAAAACACAAACACGGAAGTCATCGAAAATTCTCTGAATGCAGAAACGAAACGAAGGAAACAAGATATTATGAGTTTAATATGAAACAAGTAAACATGAGCATTTCTTCAGATTAACAATGATAATGAACATCAATAGGTAATAAAATCAGTGTTGTTTAAGCGCGACATAGGAAAAATGCTATACGTGTTTCAGAGTTATAAGGAGCACTTCTTTCAGTACAGAAAAATATCTCACTTCTGACGCATTAGCCAAAAGGCCAAACGCTTGTAGGTAACAGGTTTGAAAACGTCATACGTCTTTTAAATTGAAAATAAAGACGCAATTTGAACTATGTTATTTATATAAAGAAAAATGGATGTATGTTTGTTTATTTGTATGTTTGTTCCTAATACAAATCCAGTTTTCGTCGGATTTTCATCAAACTTGGAACAGGGGTTCCTTGATGCACTAGAATTAACACAGGCGGGGGTTTTGAAATTTAAAAAAAATCCAGAAAGCCCAAATTCAAATTTTTTGTCTCAAAATAGCCTTTTTCTTTCCATTTTGAATAAATAGAGTAATAGTGCCTTTAAGCCTACAAATTGATAAACTTTTACACATTTAAATATGAGTATTTTACAACAAAGATTACGATTAACAATCAATATCAATGAAAGGCGCTCCTCTATTTTATTTTAGCATGAAGTAAGTTAAAAACAATTATAATGGAGCTATAATTAGCACACGGACAGCGCCGGGTAATAAGCTAATTTAATATAATTTCGCTTCAGTTACAATTGGCATACATTTTCTTTAACTTGAACCTATTTCATTTCTATATCAATGATTTTTTTATAGTATGATAGTTTTTCTTGGAAACTTTATATTTGGGGAAGTAGGTTGTCAATTTAGTTCTATAACGGGTTTTTTTCACTTGTGCTTATAGAACTTTCTTCCCATGGGAAGAAAGTTCTTGAAGATTTATCATTCCGGTCAAAATAAAAAGCATTTATTTTGTATAGGGGATTATAACTTAAATATTGGATGTATCGTAATTCATATAACTTTTCTTTCTTTTTTTTACTTCCTTTTACGTAGTAAAGGAAGTATTGTGATCGCGAAAAAAAAAAAAATCTGTAATGGGTCCCACACTACTTCCTTTTACGTGTAAATTTCTTAGTAGTTGCCTTAAGTGTTAAAAAAAGTGCTTAGAGTGAGCAAGGTACCTAATCAAATATTTACACCCCTAATCTGCCACGGAACAATGCAAAAAATTTTTACAATGGTTAATTTTCAAAAAAATATCCGATTTTCTTTTCTAAATCTTTTAACTTTAACTAATCTAAAACTTTTCTTTCTTTTTTATCAACCCAGTAGTTATTAGTTGAAAGGTGTAGAAAAACCATTCTTGAGGTGCAAAATTGCCCTGCAATAATCTTTTGATTACTGCAGTACTTACAGCATAGGCAGGAAAGATAGTTTTACAGAGATTGCTAACAGGAAATGTCGCCAGTGGCTCAGTGTAGTGGCGCGACATCGACGTTAGAAATTAAAACATCGATGGCATTGATACAGACCAAAAACATCGATGTTTCAAAACATTGATCTTTTTCAAATATACTCCAGGAAAATATCTACTGAAACTACTGATTACACATACACTTTTGTTACCGTCTATCATTATTTTTTAGGTTTTTTATAGCTCAAATAAAAGGTATAGATATCGAAAAAAAAAAGTAAATTTTTAGGGCTCAAAAAACTAGGCAAAGAGAACAACCGACAGTTAGAAGTGTTTTTTTTTATTACGATTAAGGATTGGTTTTGGTGTTGACCATGTGTAATTCTGATCTTTATCGTTCGCATAAAATCATAAAACTTAAGAGAAAAAGTAAAATTCATTACAGCGTGTTAACCTGTTCAAAATGTAACTCAACTTTTCTAAAAAGGGCAGATTCGACCTTTCTGCTTGACACTACAGAAAGTCCTCCATGTTTTCTTAGATTACGGTTTAAATGGCGTGGGGCAACACATGTATGTTTTCTTCAATCTTACAATTAGAAATCTTTCTCAGAACTTAATAAACTGAATTTTGCAGGGATGCACCGATTAAGCGGCAGTATCGATTAATCGGCCGTATTCTTTGCCAATTATTTATAATCTGACAAATTTTACCGATTAATCGGTGAAAAAAATGTTTCTTAAAGATTATTTTTTAAAGCTCACCTTCAATAAGAAACTATGATGACTAAATTTACTAACAGTAAATAATTGTCTGCAAACATCACAGTAACATGTAATGTAGAAGTGTACAGAGTAAAAACAAAACAGAAAGTTTAGAAAGTGCCTAAAACTGAGTGAAATATAAGAAAATTACCCTCACAGCTGATATTCACAAGACACTATTATAAATAATTAAATTCCAGGACAATGGAATGAAACTTTAAAAACTGGAAAAACTTTAGTATTTCATTTCATTTATAACAGACCAAATTCTGCCGATTAAACGGAGGAAAAATATGTTTTAAACAAAACTACTGGAAGTATATGCCTTGTACAATAGGGTGGAGCGATTTTTATGCAATCAATTTCTTATGCAATCAGCAGCCGATTAATCGGTAATCGGCCAATTTGCTTATCGGCGCATGCCAAATTTAAAAATGAAAATAATTAAAGGGAAAAAGTTGGTAATCACAAAATGGAAAATATATAAATAAAACAAGCAAACAGTAAAAAGAAAAAGCTCTTAATGAGCTACTTTAAAACCCAGTGATTTTCCGCCGACTTCAAAACTTATGTTTAAAAGTAGTATCGATGGTGTTCAAAGAATAAAATTATTTTTTACTTTTTAGAGCAATTGCCGAATGAAGTTCTGAAGTCGGTTTAATTTTTTTTCAAAAATCTATATATATAAAAGAAAGTCGTGTTAGTTACACTATTTATAACTCAAGAACGGCTGTACCGATATGGCTAAAAATTGATGGGTAGGTAGCTTAGAGCCAGGAGACGGACATAGGCTATAATTTATGTGTGTCAGTTACATAAATAGAAAAAATGTCTTATTGACTAAGCCTTTTTACTAAGCCTTTTTTGACACCTCCATGGCTGAGCGACATAAAGTACACGTTCTGGCAGCTTCCGGAGCGCAGTAAACAGGTTGTAAGTTAGCGGTGCGTTGAGTGTTGTTTGATTTTTTTGTGAAGTACACTATAAACAAACGCGTTACTTCCCTTGAAATTTATATGCTGTCAAAAACGAATGTCACTGAAGAGTTTTTACGCCTCTGAGGCTGAGAGGTAGAAAGCGCTTGGTGGGATATATCCTTCACTGCAGCTAAAGAGGTTGTTCTTCTTACTACTATTATATATACAAAAGTTTGTTTGGCTGGATTTATGGATGGAGCAGTCAGTTGATAATAAGAGCGACATAAAGCACATGTTCTGACAGCTTCTGGAGCGCAGTAAAATAGGTTGTGAATTCAGAAACAATAATGAATGATTAATCTAGGTACTTAATTTTTTTTTTTTTGTATTTTCTTATAAAAAAAAAACTTAATAAATTCAAAAATTTGCTTATTTATTGCATTTGAGGCGGAACAGAGTTCGCCGGGTCAGCTAGTATTTTTATAAAACCCAAATTTTTTTATGTATCGTATCCCACATTTTTTTTAGTTCACATGACTCTTTTAAGTTATGACAGTTCAAATTTTTTTGAAAAAAGTGAAAGGATCTAAATTTCAGTAGAAAGCAGTTCACGTTTTTATAAACAACGAAAGATTACAAAATCCAGCAAAAGGGTGAAAATTCAAATTTTTCAATGCGAAAAAGATGCGCGCTTATGGGTGTAAAAACAAGGGATTAAGGCCTCCGTAAGCAAAGCAAACCAATCTACACAACACTTAACAAAAACGAGCTGCGTAACTATGTAATTGCTTTATTATTGCGCAACAGCATTTGACATACACGTTGCATTCTTACATTTGCATACTAAAAACTGATTTAATTTCCAAGAAGTAACTCACGTATGTTGGCTACAAAATGCAAATGAAATTGGCAACAATGAATGGAATACAAATTTTATACGCTCAAAAACCTTCAAAATACAAAAAAAAAAAAAAAAAAACCTCTTTTCTGTAAGTTTTCACTCATCTGCATTGTAAATTAACCTTGGCGTCGAACTTGGGGACAAAGCAAAGACATTCGATCTTATTTTCTTTATTCGTATGGTATTTATTCCCAGAAATCCGATCACTAGTAACAATTAATCGTCTTAATAGCTTTATTATGGAGCGTGGCGAAATTAAAATAATATAAATAGTACTTTTCAAGGTAAATGTTATCTTGGTTGGTTCTCATTTATTGCTATTTCAATTCCAGAACATTTGAGTTTTATTTTGAGGAATAGTTTTCCTGGTTGACAAACTAAAACATTTGCCTTTATGAAGTTGTAAATTACCGCCTCTAAGCCAGAGCAAAGGCAGAACTACATGAAATCAAGGGCGGATCCTCCTTGTGGTTAAGGAGTTAGTCAAAGGGCAATTTTTGAGCAAAAATGGGGTGAAGCAAATGCACCCACAGCTCAATCATAGCATCCTAAGACTGCAGTTTCGTCCTTATTGTGGACTCCTCAGTTAGGAATAGCCTCCAGCTCGATCATTGGCTATTCCTAACTGAGGAGTCTACAATAAGGACGAAACTGCAGTCTTAGGATGCTATAATCGAGCTGTGGGTGCATTTGCTTCAGTTCTGCTTTAGCCCTGGCTTATGGACGGTAACTCATTGCATATTACCCAGCTTTTGCCTTCAAATTTCGAGTTGAGCCGCACCATGGTTTGCGGACGCTCGCTGGTAAGATAAATTCACTTTATCTACCAGTTTGTTGGCAATCTTAGCTACAATAAGAAGATTTTTGCCTCCAGCTCGATCATTGGCTATTCCTAATTGAGGAGTCCACAATAAGGACGAAACTGCAGTCTTAGGATGCTATGGTCGAGCTGTGGGTGCATTTGCTTCAGTTCTGACTTAGTCGCTTAAGGGGTGAGAGGGGGGATGACCCCCTCTGGATCCACGCTTGCATGAAATATACCGATAGCTTGGCCATGTCATCCACATACTGCAGTTTCATCCTCATTTGGAATCATTAGTCTGACTTAGACAGTAATCGAGCTTTATTAACGATATTGCCCTGACTTAGGGGCGGTAATTTACAATTTAATTCCCAAGCTATGCCCTTAATTAACGAGTCGAACCGTACCATTGTTGTTGTCACTCGCTGGTGAGCTACTTTTACATTAGCTACTACATACTCTGCAACGTTTCTTGACAACAACATCGTGACGTCAGCGTGACGTTAACTTATGAAAAACGAGCTAGATAAAACGTCCCAGCCTACTTGGCGAATTAGAGGAGATCGCTGACTGCTTGTGAGCTCTTATTGGCTCCGCCCATAGTGACGTTCAGTGTCAAGTTAAGTTGCTTTCTAGTATAACTTGTTTGGCAGTCTTTGTTTCCATAAAAAGATTCACCCCTCCAGCTCGGTCACTTCCCAAGCCAGACTGATGATTACTAATGAGGATAAAACTGCAGCATCTGAATGACATGGCCGAACTGGCGGTGTATTTCATGCAAAACATTTGCCCTTCCCTTAAGATGTTTACACCCAAAATTATCTTGTGATCGGGGACTATAAGTGTGAATTGGAAACAGATTTCATTACCCACACTCCCCAAAGCAGAATACTTAGTGATGTTCTGCGACGCAAAATTATTGCCCAAAATTGTTCTGCAAGATAGATTTATACATTATATATTTACCGTCAAAATGTTACCAAAAAGTGTTTTCTCATTTTTACATATAATGTACTGCAATTTAGAATTTAATGAAACGCAACCAAATTGAAAAAAAAAAATATATATATATATATATATATATATATATATGGGTCATTCCAGCGAAAATGGTACAAATCATGTCTGAAACTCTTTACTTATATTAAGATTATCAATTTAAATAATTTCCACCAACTAATCATATTTTTTTTATTGAGTTTCAATTTATTTGTGTATAATGAAGTGTAAATAACTAGTACATGACTCATTTATGGAAGGATATTAAATATTTTGATCACTTTGTGTAACAGAGTGGACATATAACAGAGTGGACAAATAAGCCTTTAAAAATATCTGTATAATCACAAAGAAAAGTTAGAATCACAGAACAAGCATAAAGTGGAATAAACAGCCTAAAACTGTAAGTCTGTCTGCAATTTCAAGAAAAAAATCTCTTTTTTTCACAATGAAATAGACTGTAACAGAGTAGACATCCAACAGTTCAAATTAACTACCATAATAAAAGAATGATGCTCACCCTGGTTGTTGACGACATAATTCAATGTAGCAAGCTAATCATGGCAGTTATACTACCTATATTTTTAAAAATATATATCAGATTGAATGCAATTGTTTATTTTATTTCCAAAAGGCTTGTAACAGAGTAGACAATTCGAAACATAGAAAAACTAGGGACATGGATAAATAATAGTGTTTTTTGGGGAAATTTTTTTTCATTTGCGTAATAATATGCAGAAATGGTGTTAGAAGCATCTTTTGTGCAGTGTAGTGTCATTTATTTCGTTGTTACATTTCAGTTTAATTTTAAATCACATTTAAAATTCTAGCAATTTGAAGCTGGGACACGTCATTTTCTCCTTCTTCTGACAAAGATAATTTTTGTCGTGTCCTTTCTAAATGGATTATACCTAATCAATTGATACTTGATGGCACAAAATTAAATGGAGAACCAAGAAAAAATACACTTAATAGGTGGGAGTTATTAAAATTTACTGAAAGACTTGTTAGGGAAATTATTATTTCTTCGGCAAATTGGATTTCTGTTGAAAGTTTTAAGTCATCAAAAAGTTGTAATACCTCCTTCTTTGGGCCACACCAGATTTACTCACAGACATTTGTTTTGCCATGAACTAGTTCCCTTATGCAACACATGTAATGTCAAACAGACAGTATTGCATATACAAAGGATATTGCCTCGCGATTGTTCAAATTTCAATCGTATTCGTTTCAGATTCTTTAGTCATTTTCATCCTTCTTTGAAAGACTTGTTAGGGAAATTGTTCCTTCTTCAGCAGATTGGATTTCTGTTTTTTACTATTCAAAATTTAAAACTTCATTGATGTGTTGATTTCAGTAAAAATTTTCTTAATTCTACAGGCTCTTTCTTCAAACATTTTCATTTTGACACCTTTACTTTTAAACAATTGTTTGGCTCAGTATAGCCTATTAAGGCTTTTATGCCAAAAATCCAACCAAATCAACTTAATTTTTTAATACCATGGTAAAGGCAATAATTATTTTTTTAAATTTGTTTCATTTTTCTATGAAGAGTTTGAATTAGAAAGATTTCATAAGTTTGCAAATACTTCTTGCTTTATTTTCATTAACTGACGTTAACATCATGACGTTCATTAACTGACTTTATTTTCATTAACTGACGCATTGTGACGTTAACTAATTTCCGGATTGCAGAACAAATATTAAAAAACATTTTTCCGATTGGGGGGGGGGGGCTTGGACTACACCTATTTTCCTAATTTTAGCCTGAAATTAATTGTTTCAAATATAATTACTTCGGTCCGGCGATTCTCTCAAGCGGAAAAGTTGTTTTACAATAATTTGAACGACTATTTTTACTTAAAACGCCGTCAGAAATTCTGCGGCCAAAATGTGAAATCCCGAAAAACTTGAAAGAAGACTCCCCTCCCCCTCCACCCCGCGTTTCTCTTACGCGAAAAAAATTGTTTTAAACATCATTTGAATAAATAATTTTCACTGCGAGTTCCGTAAGTGCAATTCTGTGGCAATATGTGAAATGCCGCAGAACTTTAAACAAAGCTTTGCCCCGCGATTCTCTCACCAGAAAATTGTTTTTAATACAATCTGAATAACTAATTTGCGGTCAAAATGATAAGGCCCGCAGAACTACAGACGTAGCTTGTGTCCCCTCGATTCTTCCGTAGGAAAAATTATTTTAAATCTTAATTTGTTCTGTAAGATTCGTCACAGCAGTTCTGCGGTCAAAACGTAATGAGAACTTCAAGCGAACACCCCCCCCCCCGCCATTTATTGATGAGTAACGATTTATTGTTTTAAAGAAAATTTGAAAAGCTAATTTGTTCTGGAAGTTTCGTAGCTGACGTTCTGTGGCCAAAATGTGAAAGCCCGTAGAACTTTAAACGAAGCCTGCGCCCCTCGATTCTCTCAACAGGAAGAGTTAATAGTTTTAAACATCATTTGAATAACTAATAAAAAATGCAAATTTCCTCTCTGAAGTTCTGGCCAAAATGTGAAAGACCGCGAAATTTCAAGCGAGTATTCCCCTCCCCCTCCCGCGATTCTCTCACGAGGAAAAAATGTTTTGAACATTGTCGAATACCTAATTTGTACCGCAAGTTTCATCACTGAAGTTCTGCGGATAAAATGTGTAGCCCCCGCCCCCCTCGCGCAGAACTTCAAACGAATCCCGCTCCCCGCGACTCTTTAACGCGGAAGAATTAATTGTTTTAAACATAATTTGAAGAACTATTTGTACTACATGCTTCGTCACTGAAGTTCTACGCCCAAAATGTGAAAGCCCGAAGAATTTCAAGCGAAGCTTGCGTCCCCGCCATCCCCTCATGAGGAAACATGGTTTTAAACATAACTGAATATCTAATATATACTACAAAGTGTCGTCACTGAAGTTCTGCGGATAAAATGTGAAGACCTGCAAAACTTCAATTGAACACCTGCGCCCCTGCGATTCTCTTGCGAAAAAATTGTTTTAAACATAATTTGAAGAACTGATTTGTGTACCTACTGCAAGCTTCGTCATCACTTAAGATCTGCTGCCAAAATGTGAAGGCTTGCAGAATTTCAGACTAAGTTTGCAAGTTTCGTAGCTTAAGTTCTGTGGCCCAAATAAGAAGGACCGCAGAACTTCAAACGAAGCCTGCGCAAGTGTCATCACTGAAGTTCTGCGGAAAAATCAGGAAGGTACTCAGAAGCTCAAGTCAAGTCGTCCGCACGTCTGCTGTGGTCTATATGGCAATTTTCACGGCACTGGCTACGGCGGCGCTGGCGTTTTTTTTTTTTTTTTTGCTCAATTTTGAACAGAATTGTTCTGCAGCCGCGATGTCTGTTCTGCGACGTACGTCGCCGATTTAGCAGTATTCTGCTTTCGGGCCCACACTGAAAAAAAAAAAAAAAATGCCGTACTATTAGAAAATCTTTAGGAAACTACATTAATTTTTCTAGTAACGGTACAGCTCCTTTTCAAGTTGCATTATTTAAGAAAAAGTTGTATCCTTACCTTGTTGCTTAAGAAAAAGTTGCATCGTTATCTTGTGACTTAAGAAAAAGTTGCATCGTTGCCATGTTACTTAAGAAAAAGATGCATCGATAACATGTTACTTAAGAAAAAGATGTATCGATAACATGTTACTTAAGAAAAAGTTGCATCGTTAACATGTTACTTCAGGAAAAGTTGCATCGTTACTACATTGTAGAAAATAATTATAGTTTAAAAAGCTAAAAATACCCTTTTAGAGTTAATCACACAAATTAAGGACTATTAACTTGAATGGTACAAAATTACAAACATAAAAGTAAACTACTTAACACTACTATCATTAATACTAAAAATTAAACTATATTTTCATGATACTCTGATTTTTCCTTCTGATTTTCAAAACTATTGAATACCCGCTAAGTTTACATGCACTTATAATACCTCAACATGTAATATAGTTTAGCCTTTAGTATTAATATTAGTATTAAATACATTACTTTTATATTTGCAAAGAATGAATTTTATCTTTCGTTCAGAGTTACATACATACATACAAACAAACAAACCCACATGTGAAACTAATAAAAGCGTAATTGAAACTGCTGTACACGGGAAAATATCACAGAAATTGGGACTCATACACTTTCCTTCTAACGATACAGCTATGTTTTAAGCAAAACTGACAGCGTTACGAAAGAATATGTTGTACCATTACTAGAAAACCTGTTGCATGCCGAGTTTAGCAGCAATTTTCCAGGCGTACAGCAATTATTTTTTTAGTGTAAAAACCTTTCTGGAAGTCCAATTTACTGGAGATTTCCTGAAAGTAGGGGAATGTGGGGCAAAGGAAAATAGCTAAGTTTACCTACCTGTTTCAAAATGAACAAACTGGAGATTTGTTCCGAAAATCAGTGTACATAAAGAAGGAATAATGTATTTTGTAATGCAAATATCGTTGATATGTTATTTTTCATTTTTGGCAGTTATTTTGCACCATCAAAGAAAGGTGGAAATTTTTCAGTTAAAAAAATCATGGGCAAAGTGAAAAACACAAAGTTTTTGTAATGAAACATTCTCTATTTGATGAGTTACAGTAATTTTCACCAAATAAAGGCTCAAATAAGCGGAATAAAATAGAGAATGAATTAAAAAATAAGTCAATGAATGAATAAATAAGTAAATTAATCAGTAAAAGAATTTAAATATATCAATAAATGAAGAAATACTTACGTGATTTAGTTAAATGAATGCATAACCAAACGAAATGAACTATTTCACTTTGGCCCATCCACTTTGCCCCGCGTGCACTTGACAACTTACATTGAACATTTAAGGTAGTAGTCTGGTAACTTGGGTTCAGAAAATCGAAATTTTTTTTTTTTTTTTTTTTGCTTAACTTGAAAGTACAAGTCTTGAGAATATACTGTGAAAATTTCGGACAGAAATTCGAAATATTTCGTTAGTTAGAACGAGTGTCCCAGAGCGCCTCAGAGTCTAACCTTTAAAATAGTAGTCTGGTAACTTGGATTCAAAAAATCGATTTTTTTTTTGCTTAATTTGAAAGTACAATGTCTTAAGAATATACTGTAAAAAATTTCAGACAGAAATTCGAAATATTTCGGGAGTTATAATGAGTTTCCTAGAGCGCCTCGGAGTTTGTTGTTAAACTTTAAACGCGTTTTTCTCAAAACATTGTTTTTCTGGTCGGCCCGGGTCCTAACTTTTTTCTATTGAACCGATTGCTTTCAAATTTTAACAGGCTGTTCTACACACTCATAGTTCTCGCCGGAACTAACGAGAATTTTTTTCACCCCTAACTTTTTATTCTACAACACTTTCTTTACTGAAATAAAAGGACTTTCTTTTTTAAAGTCTGCCATTTTATTATTTACCCTTGAAATTTAACTTCAGTAGTTCCGACCAGAATGACATATCTATAGATTAAGAATAATCAAGAATATTTGATTTCAGATAACATCAAGAGCCAAAATCACCCGGGCCACCCACGCGCTTTTTTTTTTTTGAGGTTCCAACTTCGAGGGGCAATAATAATAGTAAAAACCTATTAATTTTTTTCAAATAATTTTTTATATCTTCAATATGTAAATAAAAACACTCTTAATAATTAAGAAGATTCATTTTTATTTTCCTATAAAAAACCACCCTCCAAAAAAGCCGTGAAAATAGGCATAAGTTACCAGACTACTACCTTAAAATCAAAACATGCCTGATATGAACAAAATAAAAACTGCACTAGACATTAGTAGAGCTCAATTAATAGTTAAAATGATAATTACAAAGATTTTTTTTTATATAATAGCAAGACATAGAGGGTGTTCCAAGTCAACCTTCATGACCTCTAATTCCTCAACCGTTCGTCCTAGATGCATACTTCCAATTGCAAATTTACTCGAAATGAGGTAGAGAGTCAAAATATTGAAAGCTTGAAGCGAAAAAATAATGCAGTCAAAAAATACGAAATCTAACTTTTTATAGGGACTCCGGGTCCCCAAACTTATATTTAGGGAAAGAATCTCCATTGAAAAATAATACTAACACAAAAAAATGACATTTGTGCGATCAAAATTCGCGGAGATTATCGAGTTTTAAATGCGCAGGGCCCGTAAACAAATTGACAAAAGAAAATTTTCGCCCTGTCAGAAGAATAACGAGCTTTTAGATTAGGTACGATAATGAAATTTGTTTCGTCCATGTCAGAAAACATTCGCTTCTCATTGTATTCAAAAATAAATACAGATGATACAAGACTACAAAACATAACAAGACAAGGTAAATTATTATAGAATTTTATACAAAGATATTAAACACACGAAATATGTAGAATCTAAGAAATACTATACATTGCGATTACATTGTCCGTAAAGCAACACCATTTCTACATACTGTTCCGTAGTGTACATCGTAACTTCAAGCCTTAACGAAATGCATCTAATTAAGCCGATTTTATTCTGCAGTGAAGGGATTACGTTATTTCAAGCAATCACTATACAGTCGGTAAATTTATATTCGCGAATTCAGCAAGACATTTTCATTCTTTCTTATTCAATTTTTTTCGTATTTTAATTCCTTGTTAAAGAACTTTTGCAGTTAACCCTACACTGCATGATTTTTTGTTCTTTGAAAGACATATATATGTTTTTTAGTGCAATAAGAAACCATTGGAACGCATTAAAAAAAATAATTTTGAGGATAGATGGTTATATTTGCTTTAAAGATACCTAATGCTTTTCTTTTTATGCTTGAGTTGCCTTATGCATGGTCATTAGGAAAAAAAGTCCATGTAGCCAATTGGCAACGCTATGCAGTGTAGGGTTAAATATATTTTAGGAAAATAAAGAATATTTTGTTATTAAAGAACTCTGAATGGTGCGAATTTCGCGTGTATATGGCCCCAAAATCACTTAAAATAACGCTAGTGTAAAGTGGTATAAGTCATAAAGTTTCATGTTTCATTTCTCCATGGATTTCGATCGCATAAATGTCATTTTTTTGGGTTAGTATTATTTTTCAATGGAGATTCTTTCCCTAAATATAAGTTTGGGGACCCGGAGTCCCTATAAAAAGTTGGATTTCGTATTTTTGAATAAATTATTTTTTCGCTTCAAGCTTTCAATATTATGACTCTCTACCTCATTTTGAGCAATTTTGCAAATGGAAGTATACATATAGGACGAACGGTTGAGGAAATAGAGGTCATAAAGGTTAACTTGGAATACCCTGTATGTTTGAAAAACTACGAATATTACAATCAAGGTATCAAAATTTGAAAATGACTTGTATAATTTTTCCGTTGATCTTTGGAGCTGTTTATTTTTTGACAGGAATCAACTATGGGTCCAGGCACTTAGTTAAAATACTGCTAGATAGGTGGCGCTGCAAACTGCGAAAATATTTTACAACTTCACTTGCCCGCTATTTCACTATGCCCCACACTTCCCTACTTCAGTTGTTTTTGCATGTAGCACAAAAGATACAATACACTGCCAGCTCAATTATTCCATCCAGAGAAGCAGTTTTGTTCTTTTTAGAACTCATCATTCTGGAATATGAAGTAACCAAGATGGAGGCAGATATCGTATAGGAACTAAGAGTGCCAAAAAAAATAAAAAAGGAATATGGTAGCTATTGTAAAATAGCTCAGCAAGAGACCGCAGCAATAGTACGGTACAACTCGTATATTTAAGTCGGAGCTTGAGTTTGTATTGCATGTTTCTCTGCCTTAGCCCAGACTTAGTGGTGGTAACTTACAGGTTAACACAAAAATATTTTATGCGTTTAGAACAGGGGTTCCCAAACATTTTTTGTCCGTGGATCCCTTGCCGATTTTTCCAAATCCTCGCGGACCCCCTTCCTAAGGATCGTAATAATAAAATGAATAAATAAAAAGAAATAAATGTAAATGAATTCTGTAAAAGTTGTTTCTCTATCACTGCATTATTAGTGCTGGAAAAGCCACATGATTTCGTTATGGCATGGCATTGCGTTTGAATATTGAGTAACACGACGAAGTTTTCTGCCATCATTATTATGAAAATATGAATAAAACTGTTACGTTTTTCTCTTCATCTGTTTTCTTTTAATTTTAATTATAATTTTTTTCTTCGCAGTAAAACTGTCAAACTGATTTTTTAAAAAGTTTTCAAGCATTTAAGCAATTTTTGATTGCTTAAAAAATAAATATTAAAAGAGCTCTGATACTGTTGGGTAAATTTCTGATTAATCTCGTTATATTTACACATATCTTGCTTTCATCTGGTTGTTTTGGAACATCTATAATGGAATTTAACCAAAACCGCTAGGATTTTTCCAAATCCTCGCGGACCCCCTTCCTAAGGGTCGTTCCAAAACTAGACAGCCACTGAAATAGTACAACTGAAGCATTCTTAAACCGCGAATTAGACGGTTAAATTCCATTATAGATGTTCCAAAACAACCAGATGAAAGCAAGATATGTGTAAACTAGGTGACCCGTGCGGAATTCCGCAAAAAAAAAAAAAAAAAAAAAAAAAAAAAAAAAAAAAAAAACTCTAAACTTAAAATTTAATACGACAATTTTTATTGGCTTCATTTGCCCAACATCGCCATCTACTGCCGTCGTTCTGACAGCTTTTCAAAGAGATTAAAGACACGTTCACTTTTACAACTACTACAAAAGTGATACCCTATATTAAAATCAAATACCCAAGGCTACTACTAAACTAAATACTAACGTTATCGCAAAACTACCATAGTATTTTGAAACAATAAAAGTTACAATTAAGGTTTACCGAGCTAAGCCTTGGCTTGAAATGTCGCACTTAAAATTGATTTGAACAACAATGTAACGATTTTGACAGTTGAGCAAAAAATTTAACTTTTTCAAACTTCAATCGCTTATAAGTCGCTTAAACGTGGATTTTCGAGATTCTCGTTACGCGCCGCTAGCGGAGAAACGTTCTAAAGAATGCATTTTTTTTAATCTTTCGAATGAAATCAAAATGGAGACGATACGACAATTATTTCGCTAGATAGAGTCAATTTTGTGCCCAAAAATTGAAGTTCGAATAAAAAACGAACCGACACTTTTTAGAGGGTGGGTCTAATTTTCGTCAATAGCCCGCGGGATAAGCTTCAAAATCATAAATTTTCTTGCAATTCGATAAAGAAATGAGCGAGTTTCGACCGGGTATAGGATTCGGCTTAGAGAAATAATATATGGAGATATAACGAGATTAATCAGAAATTTACCCAACAGTATCAGAGCTCTTTTAATATTTATTTTTTAAACTATCAAAAATTCCTTAAATGCTTGAAAACAGTTTTATTCATATTTTCACAATAATGATGGCACAAAATTTCGTCGTGTTACTTAATATTCAAACGCAATGCCATAACGAAATCGTGTGGCTTTTCCAGCACTAATAATGCAGTGATAGAGAAACAACTTTTACAGAATTCATTTACATTATTACTTTTTATTTATTCATTTTATTATTATTTTTAAATCAAGAATTGTCATACAATCGAACCCCAATTTAACTTTTCCCGCAATTTAACTTTTTTCTCACCGGTTCTAAATTTCTTCAACGATGTTAATGCTATTTCTTCCCGCTTCTTTATTCCCCGTTTCAGTTTTTAACGTTTTCCGGGAAATAACGCCAAACCGATTTTGCTTGTTTTTCAATGTCAAATAACGCAATATTTTTCTTTTGAAATAGAAATATCATTTGAAACATGTGTATAGTAATTTCATTTCATTCAACGCACTAAAAATGCATGGTAAAAAAAAATAAAAGTGCGGATTTCTGTTAACATTGTTGGTCGCCTTGGTTTTGACCGAGAGATAAGTAGGATAGACTGATCAGTGAATGAATATCTTATTTTTTGTTTTATTTTTTTGAAAAAAATAAGTTTTTAAAGCATTTTTCTTGGATGAATCAGCAGAAGTAACTTCTTTCTACACATTTATAGAAAGAAATAAACTAGAAAATGTTGTATTTGTCCTCTGGTAGGAGTCTTCATTCATTGGGTTTGGGCACTTTTTTTTTCATTTTAACCCCCATGATGGATATAAGCCTTGAAAAGAAGAAATGATCATCCTTTCCACCTCGAGGCTACAAAAATTTGAGTTTGGCAACAATGAAAAAAGAAAAGAATAGATTTTAAAATTAAGATGAAATAGATTGCAAAACTTTTGGCCACTTCTTGTAAGAATTTTTCCTTCAAAATGTAAATAGTTATAATAAACCTTTTTAATATAACCTTTTCTACTAAGATGTCACCACTTCAATAGTTTTAAGATACCGAGCAGACAACCGCCCATAAATTAATAAGAAAAATGTGTTACTCAGATGTAACATTTGGCGCCCCCGGGTGGGCTACTGTCTACTTGGTAATAACAGATGAAGCGATGACAAGTTCGCCATAAATTGGATCTGATTTAACGCTCTGTTTGGTTACCCTCTTCAAATTTAAGATTCGGTAAACGGTAAGTTGAAACTGCTTACCAAAATTTTGAAAATAGAAAATACATCAAATTCATTGAATTAATACGGTATTGTTTGCGAATTGTGCAAGTTTCAGAATTTATTTAAGATAATTGCAATATTTCAAACATGGATGCAGTTAATAAGACGAAGCGCACTGTGGTAAGATCGCAAGCAACGAAGTTATTTAAAAGGATTGATTCAAAATTGAAAGAAGGTAACCTGAATGAAGAAGACGTAGATCAACTTTTGGCGGAATTAGATTTAAAAGAAAAAGAGCTAAATAGTCTTGATATTGAGATCCAAAAAACAATAGAATTGAAAGACTTGGAAGAAGAAATTTTAAAGTGCGATGAATACAATTCAAACGTAGTAATTTGGCGTTCAAAAGTAAAACGCGCCAAAG